>CAHIKZ030004708.1:395000-460000 GCA_903632075.3 Acanthosepion pharaonis | reverse complement strand
TATATATATATATATATATATATATATATATATATATATATATATGATAAAATAAAAGAACAATCAAAAATACACATAGAATTATCCATGGTTTTAATACATGACATATTTCTGACCAATGAGAACTGACCCAAACATAATTGAAAATATCA
The DNA here is from genome assembly GCA_903632075.3 of Acanthosepion pharaonis. Taxonomy (NCBI): domain Eukaryota; kingdom Metazoa; phylum Mollusca; class Cephalopoda; order Sepiida; family Sepiidae; genus Acanthosepion; species Acanthosepion pharaonis. Next base: position 459,848 of record CAHIKZ030004708.1, on the reverse strand, counting down.
GTGTTTTCTGTCTTTTTGTGGTGTTTTCTCTCAATCTCTGACAAAGCTTTAATAAATGTTAGATTGATGTTTCCTATTTGTTCATTTATTTTATCACCCTGTCAGATTCTGATCCATATTTGAGCTACATCTTACGCATACAGAGAGTGCGATGGATAAATTGTCAAGTAAATTACACAAAAATGAAAATAACACTGACATCTCATTTTAACAGATATATTTATCGAAATTACACAAAAATATCTTAAAATGCTAAAGAGTAAATTTATTCAATAAAATCACCACTGGCTTCAACCACAGCCTCCTGATGACTTCGGAATCTCCTTTAACTCTTCTGGACAGTCTCCTTGATTAAGCTGGTCAATGCTGTCATAATCCTTGCCTTCAATTCATCTTTGGTGTGACAAGGAGTTTTATTGTCTCTCGCTCAACTGCGCCCCACACATGATAATCAAGGGAGTTGCAGTCTGGGCATGGCCAGATGTAAGGGGTGATGTGGTGGCAGAAATTGTCTGACAGCCATGACTGGTGTCTTCTGCTTGTGTGGAATGGTGCAGTGTCCTGTTGCCAGATATAGGATCTTTCTGTAGCCAGCCTCTTCATCCAGAGCAGCACTACGTTCTCAAGGCAGTTGATTTAGACCTCTGTATTTAACCTGAGGCCCTCATCAACAAATTTGGGAATTCTTTTCTAATCAGAATAATCATAGTGAGTTTTCTGAGCTGCTGTAACTTTTGTAATTACTATTAGACTCATCCAACTTTTTCCAAATCCTCTGCACTGTCCTCAGATTGACACCCAAATGGTCTGAAAAATTTGTATTGGAGGTTTCAGCATGAATACCAAGCAGTACAGCATGCCATTTCCAACTTTCTGGTGGAGTGAACTGTGTCATGGTGCTTTTTTTCTCACAGATGGTGCCCAACTGACCCTACTATACTGTGCAGTCAACAAAATCAAAAACAAACACTGTGCATGCACAAAATTAAAAATGTAAAATGATGACCCATCACTGTGTGTATGTGTATTTATATATATATATATATATATATATATATATATATATATATATATAACTCTAGGCTATCATCAGTTTTAACCAATTTTCTTTAACCATCCCTTTTTATACAGCCCTTACCCTCAAAACTTCACTGTTTTTATTGTAACCTGGGTCATTTCACTTTCCTGTTGGCCTGACAAATCCACACTTTTTAGAATGAATCTCCATTTTTGTTTCATTGCTGAATGTGATCTTATCCCAAGCATCTGCATCCTACAGTTCATACCACTTTGACCAACTTAGTGTTGCCTTCAAATGCTTTTTGATTAAAGCTGGTTTCTTCATTGAGTCTCTTTAGTCCATGTTCTTGAATAATGCACTTAGTGAATGTTATCTACTGACACCAAATTTAACAAGTCACACTCAATTCATCACTTGGCTATCAGTCAACTTTCACTGAGCTTTTTGTTTTTCTGATCAGTTTCTATATTATCCTATGCTGCAGCTTTCAAAGGCAACCATAATTTGATTGATTCAAAACACTTCCAGTGCTTTGAGACTTCAAGAGGATTTCTGAAATGCTACTGCTCGACATTCCAAGTTTCTTTGCGATTACTTGCTGGTTCATATTCCTGAACATATTCACTATCTTCATCCTGGTTTCTTTGGAAATTGTCAAGTAAAGAAAGCCTGTAGGAATACAATACCAAAATTTACCCTATATTTAGGAAAAATTAGTCCTGTTTAAAAAAATAATTGCTGTTTATCAGTGGAAATGTCAGGTGGCTGAATAATTTTGTAAGGTTATTTTTGGGTATCATCTCACATTTTCTCTCCTCATTCAGAACCCTTGCTAAAAAATATAATTAATGATTCCAATATAGCCAAAGTTGCATCTGTAGACAGCACAAAAAAAAACAACCACTTATAAGATGGCAATTATTAGAAATTTACAATAGTTTAAAATGGCCTAAGACTTTTGCACAGTACTGTATAGGATACTAACATTGGTTGTAAATGACAAATAGTGCTTGATTTTCTCTTTATGAATTTTAATCATACAAGACAAAATCTCTTTTAATTATATGTATGACTATAAATTAGTGAATGTAATGTCCATTTTGTTTTTTTAGAATTTATATATTTAATGAACTTCATGGTAAAATATGCAATAATTGTTACTAAATTTTTTAAAATGATCATGAATTAAGAAACCAATTAGAAAAGGATTATCTGAAAAGAATATAAAAAATACAAGATAAATGAAAGAAATTCTTATTAGTGTTTGCATTCTTTAATATGATAGAAATTTTCATTTTTGTCTTTTTTCTAAATCAGAATATAACTACCATTTATGTTGATAGTTAAACAAAATCTTAATATAAATGTATAATTGAATAGTTTGTCAAAGGTAGCTGACCATAAAACATGATTGCTAAAATTCTGACATTACAATCCACTTATTACAAGTTCCTAGGAAATGCAAAAGCTTGTATTCCTTTGTATAATACAAAGGAATACAAGCTTTTGCATTTCGTTTTTCTTTTTTCCTCTTGTCTTGACTCAAATTTATTATGATACACATTAGTATTTAGTTTATGGTTTAACATTTTCAGCTGCTTAAATCTAGAAAAATTCTAGTTATATAATTTTCTTTTAGACTTTTTAGTAAAAAAAAATGCCCATCACCTGAAATTTGTTCGAGGGACATAATTTGGAAGGCTTGAAGTAACATTTAATTTTAAATAAGCTTTTACAACAATTAAGTGCATTCCTTTTTACACACACACACACACACTGTATGCATTATGAATTAACTCTTGATGACTTCTTAAACTTTAGATATGAAAAATATGATAGTACATGCTGTTGAAGATGAGGCAATTTATTTTCTTATAAGAAATTGATGTTTGGCATTTTTCTTACTCTTTAGAACTCGAAGTATTTTTTAACTCTGGTTCTACATGTCACATCTAGAATTTTTATTAGATGGCTTATTGTTAACTATTATTTTTCACTAGGATTTCTTTCATTTTAATTGTAATGAAAAGCACCTAAAATTAAGATGAAAGAAATACTAGTAAAAAAAAAAATTAATGTCATATCTGCTATATTCTATATCTGCTATATTCTATATAACAAATGTACCTTTCTGGGTGGAGTTTAGTATGGAGTGAATGGGAAAGTCATATTGTTTGTGAATTTATCCTGAACTGGGAAATTAGTGCTATACTGTTTCTACAAAAATAATATTACCTGCTCTTATATTTAACCATTTAAATTTAATATTTGTTTAAGTTTATTACAGTTTTAATAATTCAATATGTTTCATTTGTGTATTATCATCATCATAATCATAACCTTTGTTGGTCTGGTAAAATGGATAATCCAGCAAAGTTCTAGAATCATATTTACCAGAAAATCGTGTGTCAGATATATAATCTTTTAAATTGTTGCAAGAAACCTATGTATCTTAACTCCTCTGTTAAGCTTAGAATCAGTTAATGTAATGACAATTTATAAAGGAAGATTTTATTTCATAAAATAGATTTTAAGACAAAAAAATTTTAAAGTTTGATTTAAAAGCAATGTTTCTGTTTCCACCCATCCTTTCCTCCTCTTTAACACTGATTTTTTTTTTTTTTTTTTTTTTTTTTTATTTATCAAGTGATTTTTTTTTTGTAAATTACTAATGATCTTACTTGACTGCATATATTGTTTTCTCATTGCCTTCTTCCACTCTTTAATAGTTTCTTTGTAGAATGATATAAACACGATCCCAGCAGATTTGTTGATACTTTTCATGCTGAATAATTTTTATTTTCAACATCATTTGAAAATATTCTATGTTGAATGTGCAATTAAGATGATAATTGTTCTATACTGGTAAAAGCTAACTTTTATAAGATGTTAGAATAAATGATTAGCCTTACACATTCCTGTTTGTAAAAAATATTTAGTTTCAATTTCTTTAAAATATTTTGAAATAAATCTTTGTAAACTTCTGAGTGAAAAAAAAAATATGAATGTTTTGTTTTTTTTTCTTTTTACAGTGATTCATTGCTAATATGTTTTACTTAAACTTTTACCCATGTGAATATTTGCAGTCTTATAGCATTTCCATAATTTCCATGCTTATTAAAATTTGTTGTTTAATAGACAGCAAATTTTAATGAGCATGCCCATCAATTTTGAAAATTACAATGAGGTTTTATATATTTTAATAACCAGGTTTATATGTTAGTCATAAAACATTTTCACTTTATATTTTCATCACAAATATTTTTTCTTACTATCTTGAAGGCTATTAATGTTATATTTTAAATTGTACCTATCCACAATCTAAGATCTGACTTTAAAAAATGCTTTCTTTCTTTATTTTTATTGGCCTGCAAGCCACTATCTTTGGAAAGCTGCTTTGGACTATCATGAAACTGTTTCCTTTTCAACAGATGCTGGAATTCTTTACCAACTGGAATCTAAAACTGGTATCATCACTTGCACCTTCTACCTACTACTACTATAACTACTACCTACTTACTACATCCTGTTTCTTTTTTTTTTTTTTTTTTTTTTAATTGAGCAAGCTGATTGATTTTATTAGCACAAGCAATGTGCCCCTTCTCCCGCTCTGCCGGCCAAATGCCCGCCCGCTGCTAATATTCTGCTCCTCCTCCTCCTCCAGTCTTGCTATTGACAAAACCCAAAAATGTTCAGCAACTAACTAGTGTTGGTTGGTTCTTTCCCCTCTTTCTTTTCTTTCTGTTCCTATTTGCCATGAGTTTTGACCTACAGTCTCAAGCAAATATTTAGGGTACACAGTGTCAAGGGCATTAAAATTATTTAACTTAAAATTGTGATTCTGGATTTAATCCAAGATTTAAACAGATAAATGTTTTAGATACTTGCATGTAATTTAGTAAAATGAGGATTTAAATTATTTTAGCTTCATTTCAAAACACTGAATTCACATTTTATTGCCAAATGTAACATGTTTCAGTTGAAAAAAACCCTGAAAAGCTGTTGTTCTTTAAGAGGAAATGAAGTATTCTCTCCTACTTGAGAGTATGCTGCTGTGGTATGCAAGAAATTTATAAAAGATATTATCAAAGGTAAGGAATTTGCAAATAGATCAAATGAGTTGAAAAGGCAAATTAGCTCAATGAGAGAAAAGAAAAATCAGCATCAAAGAAACACTCAAAAATTACTTGAATTTATCAGAATTTTGTGGATATATATATATATATACACACACTATCAAATGTTGCCCACAACAAAACAATTTATTTGGTTGAATTTCAGCTAGAAAACCAAAGTTGACATCAAAACAAATGAAATACAGAAAAATGCAGTGTGCTTCCAAAGGTGAATGCATATCCTCAATCTGGAAAAACGTTGTTTTCTCAGACAAATGTCAAATTGAACTTTTCCAAGTATGAGGTAATATGTAAGAATCCTTAATGTATATGTAAGACATTCTAATTAATTATTTAGTGAAAAATATGCGGAGAAAGCTGTAAAATACTAGGTGGCATTTACAGTATGAAGAACAATTTGAGGAAATGAAAAAAGTATAATCATTTTCTGAAATGGAAATTCAAAAGAATATATATATATATATATATATATATATATATACTCAATGAAAGTATACACCCAAATATATAAAATTTCATTCATTTTTCAGTATGAGAGCACGAAGTGACATACTTTGGAGTCAACTATAAATTATTTAATAGAAAAGGATATCATACATTCTAAAAATTGGTCGAGCCTGTCTCCTGACTTAAATATAGAAAATTGTTGTAATATACTAAAGGGAAAAGCAAAAGATAAACGTCCAAAGACTGTTGATCAGCTTTGAGACCATGAAAACTGAGTTGGCAAATATTGATCATTCTTTTATTTTGAATGTACATTTCTCATTACCAAAAATAATTTTGTCCGTTTTAAATAATAAAGAAGCTAGTGCAACATATTAAGTAATTTTTATAATTATGGGTATATTTTTTTTTTTTTTTTTTTTTTTTTTTTTTAAACTTGTTTTACATTATTTTCAATTTCTTATTATAAACTGTCTAAAATATTTGTTTGCTGAAACTTTTCTAGTTCTTGTTTTTATATATCCTATGAAGTCAAAACTCATCACACAAAACATTTTTCCACTTTGTCATACTTCTTTTCCCTAAAATAGTTCTTGCTAAAATTTAACATTCAAAATATATAGCAAAGTTTTTGATTAATATTTCCTTGGACCTTTTTTTTTTTTTTTTTTTTTTTTTTTGAATTAAATGTTGATACACAGTTTTGTTGTATAATTTTAATACACTTGACACTGTGTACCTGAAATGTTTTCTAAGGACTTAAATGGCCTATAAAGTCTCTTTGAGCTTACCTACTCTTTTCTGTTTTTTTTTTTTTTTCTCTCTCTCTTGTGCGTGTTTATGGTTTTATTTGTAATCTCTTTCCATCGTCTGTAATTGTTGTTTAGTTTATAATTTGGGCAATTCTTAGGAGGTTAAAACTACATAACAATTGCAAAGGATGAAAATTCAGGGATTACTTTTAAAAACCTGTTGATTTTTTTTTTTTTTTTACAGTAAAGATAATTAGATGGGTTCAAAGAAAATTTCTGGAAATGTTTTGATTTCTCATCAAAAAAAAAATACTATGATCTTTCACAATCAGTAGCACTCTTTTGTCTCTTTAATAGATATTCTTTTTACTGCATGCTTGCAGAAATGGCTGCAGTCTCTATCTGCACAAAATGCTAAGCTCCTGAACGTTTGTTCAACACTACATTTCTACTCTTCTGTAGATTGTTCTTGTCAGCTCCTCATGTTCTGTGTACATAGTTGTCAAGACTACTATGACCACTTTGTCTGTGAGAGTGAGACATTTGGCTTTGTACAGTATAAAAGTAATACAATTGAATCTTTCTAATTGGAACCTTTTTAGGCAGTACGATGTCCAGAATATAAGCCAAGAATGATTCATAAAATAATTACATTAATGAGGAATAGTTAAATTAATTTTATTTGTTTTTGTTTTGTTTTTTTTCTCACTACCCAACTTTGAATAAACTTTTCCCTTTTTCTTTTTTTTCTTTTGTGTTTTTTTTTTTTTTTTAATAGATATTTTTGCATTTCCCACATATGCGTGCTGAACATATTCTGAAACTGTATACTTCGGGATTTCATTTTCTTGAAATGAATGTTTTCACATTTACTTATGCATTTTCAAAAGGTTTCTTTGATCAATGACCCCTTTTAAAAGAAAAAAAATTGGGCCAGTGGTAGATAAGGTGAAAATTTATTAAGCTTGTATATTTCAAAACAAATTTGCCGTTTTTTTTTTTTTTTTTTTTTTTTTTTTTATAACTCATATCAATTTTATTTTTTGTAACAATTTACCTTTTTGTTCAGCTATTGAATTTTTTGATATCAATCATTTCTTTAGTTATTTACTTTCAGACATTTGTATTTGTGTGCTTTAAATATAGAGCTGGACAAATTTCTAATTATAGTAGCTCCCTAAAAAAAACTAATTTCAATATATTCGTTTTCTTTTTCTTCCACTGCTTTCTACAAAACAACATACCATCTGGACTACAGTGGTCCATCTGGAAGGTCAGCTGTATTGTCACTCTTACCCTCTTTCAAGATATAAGAAATGATGCATTTTCTGCTTTGTCTTTTCATTTATAAAGGGCAACAGTTTTGTCAGTATTAAATTTTCTTAACACAAAAGATAAATTGTTCAATATAATATGTACCAATATGTCAGAAAAATATATTCTAGCAGACAGTATTCCCTAACTTAACCATTGATATCTTATTATTGTTCTTTGATATAAAACTTTATATTGTCTTTTTTTTTTTCCTCCCTTTTTGGCAGGGATAAGTTTCATAAGATTAGTGTTATATGATAAAACAATTTTCTATATCATTAACACTAAATTATACCTAAAAAATATATGCGGCAAAATTATCCATGCATTTTACTTTTTCTTGATGGTATACAACCTATTGAGAAAATTATGATGGTAACTAGCAGTTTTAAATATTTTATTATATTTTTTTAATTATCCTAATTATTGTCTATACAATATTTTAATTGCTCCTTATTTGCCACAAAAAGTATTTCTTTGTAACAACAGAAATAAGTGTTTAAAAGTTTAATATTTATAAGTTATCCCATAATTATAGAGGGTTTACAGCCACATTATGTTGAAACATTGGTTCCCGTACAATCACCAAAGTTAAGCAATGTTAAACTTTGTTAGTACCTAGATGGGTGACTGCTTGGGAAGACCAGGTGCTGTAAGCATGGATATGGAATTGGTGTGATGGGTAATGGCTCAAAATTGTTAAATGGAAAGCAGAGTTCCAATTCCCATTGGGTTCATTATAAAGAAAGGTATAATCCAGCTCTTCTTCCCCCAGCTTTGGGTTAATTAGTAAGACTTGTAATACTAAACCATTATTATGAATCAAGGCCAAAGGTGTTAGGTACCCGGTTAGGATTAAATTCACTACAATAGTAACAGCTTACTATTACCATAATGAGCCACTCAGAGTATATTGTAGATTTGTTTTTGTGTTGGATTGGCAGGCAGACAATTTTGCTTAGATTGCTTTTATGAATGGAAGAAGTACCCAAATGCACCTGAAAGTTTCACATGCTTACAATCCATGGGTGCTTGAATGTGCCTGCAATTGAGTAGCACTGTATTTCAATACACAGTGTTGTCACCTGTCACATGATCAGCTAGAGGCACTGGAAATCTACTAGTTTTTTTGGTTTTTTTTCCAAAGTTTTAGATTTCCCAAATCATATCGGAGGAGTTTGGTTTTAACCCTGTGTTAGTCACCTTGGATTTCTGAAAATGGATAGTCCCCTAGCATCTGCTACCCACAACTGAGCTACAACCGCGCCACACAGTGTGCTACACACCCTCACTGAGTCAACAGCATAGTGGGAGGGAGCAAAAGAAACAACTTACCAATTAAGAATTGCAAGTACTTTAAAAGTTTTAGGGTAACAAAACACCCTATGTGACTAATGCAGGGTTAACGATATTGACACTGCAGCTTTTTGAATGAATGAGTTGTAATATTTTTTAGGTTAAAAATCTTGGCTATAATAAAATACATTTGCATTTTGTTTTGATATTCTCTGAACTAAAGAATTTCTTGTTGACTCAAACATGTAAAGGAGATTGAAGTAACTGTTTACATTGTTTAGACTGTTGTCTTTATCATATTCACAATGTTTCAGCTGTTGTATACTCTGGCCTTCTTCAGGTGATATATGCTGGAATTTTGGACCAAACCCTTTATTTCATCCAATAGAGCAGATTGTTCTAGCTCCATGTGCCATGCCTGTTCTGGATATCTCAGTTTCGGTTATTTCCCTTTAGTAACTCAAGTTTTTGTTCACCTCTACTGTGGCCAGGTATTGAACTCACAGCTGTTCGGGACAAGACATTGGATTACTTCAACCAATGCTTTTATCCACTGGGCCATGTGTCCTTGGGGATTGTATAAGGTTGGAGCGTACAATGGCTGAAACATTATGAATATGACAATAAAGATGAGGACAATAGTTCAAACAATGTAAATAGTGTAAATAGTTACAATACTTCATCCCAGATATATAGACAGAGATTGAAGTAATTCATCTATTAGCATGTTATTGGGGTGGGGAATTATAATATTTTCTTTATCTACTATGATAAGTTGATGAATGATTCCCCGCTATCACATCACACATATGCATAGTGTGCACACACACACAATTTCTGAATTTATATTTTACCCTTGTTTGAAAATTATTTATTTGTAGATTTCTTTCATGCTAATAAAAAGTAACTGTTTATTTAACTGTAATGTTTTAATTTCATGGAACCCCAAAAGTTGAAATCTCATGTTTATTGTAATTTTATTCATTACCACTTTTTTCTGTGTGTGATCCATTTATGTCTGTTGTATGTTCTGGCCTTCTTCTAGTGATATACGCTGGATATGTATAGGAAAAGTCAGAATAATTATTTATGATAGATGCTCATTCACAAAGCACATTTATTCTAAAACCAACTGTCTTCATGTAATAACTCTCTTCATTTTGCACTTAAATGATGGCTGTATAAAACCTGTGAAGATAACTCACTAGAATAAAATCAGATAAAACATAGATAAATATTATGCTATAGGTATTATGTATGGTAAATAACTAAATGTTCCATCAATGTATTTCAATATTTACATTGATTTTAATTGAGAAAAGGTTAGAGATTCTCTCTTTAGATATCACTTAACAAAATATGTGAATTTATATATCTATGTTAATATTTAAAAAAAAAAAAAAACACACACACACACACTTATATTGGGAGATCTAGTGTTTGGTTCTTTACATACAAGCAAAAAAGTCAAAACAATTTCTGCTTAAGTTAGTTTACAAGATTTTACTAGTTTGAAAAAATACTTATATTTTATACATTATGGTAGTTTGAATTAAGTAAGTCTTATTTCTTATCTTCCACTTGACACTCTCGGCAATCAAGCAACTGGCAAAAATCCTTAATGGGAGTTAATCTTGAGTGACAAAAGTTCTCCAAACCACTGGCTAGAGAGAAAAAACATTGGATTTTATAGATCTCCACTGGATGATTATATTCCAGCAAATAGGAGCAACATCTCCTTTAAAAGTTGAAGTGTCTAGTTGATTGACTGAAGGTTGTAAGCTCATTTACTGGGCTGGGCAGTAAATTTTATTTTTCTCTTTAACTACAGTTATTAAAATTATAAGTCTTAAAGAGTTCCATACAATATTTGAAAAAAGTTGAAATCTTAATTTTCTGTTACTTTAATAATTAAGAAAATAGATTCTGAAAATTCCATTTTTTTTTCTCAATATTTTGTCCCCATTGTCATTAATTTTCAAATAGTTTGTTTTCTTAGGCTGTTAAATTATAATATGCTTCTCAATTTATTTCTCAAGTAGTAAAAAAACACAAAAAAAAAAACAAACAAACAAACAAACAAACCAACAACAATGTTACTGCTTGTTAACAATGGTATAGATGCAAACATTAACTGAGTTTATAAATTATTATAGCTGACAAAATATTTTGATTCAAATAAAAAGTACTTAAATAGTCGTAAGTGAAATCTGAACCTCAACGGACAACATTTGAAAGTTTCAAATCTCAAACCTTATCAAATCTTTTGCCCATTCTCCATTTTAAACTCATGATAAAATCTTTTTTCAGGATTCTTAAAATTATGTCTCTGTCTTTCATTTGTTTTTATATTGAGTTTTTGTCTTAAAATATTTTTTACTCATGGCTGTCAGCATTCTTTATTTGATGCATGTATGTGTATACTAAAATATTTAAAAAAAAAAAAAAAAAATGAACTATTTTTTGCAGGGCATCTTGTTTTATTCAAGAGATGTTACTTTGTTTCACTGTTTTATCTTTTGTCTTTTATGATCAGATATGATTGTAAGAAATATTACTGGGATTATTTCTGTTATTAATCAGGATTATACTTTGTTATCATTTAAAAATGGTTTGAGATGCTGACCATATCTTTTGCCATTACCTTTGTTTCTATCTTCTTTATTTTCCCTTTAGAAAAATGAAAGATTAACTTTGCAATGAATTTTCCACAACCTGATTCTTCAAAGCCTCTTAGTGTCTTCTGTATTATATATATATATATATATATATATATAAATGTTAGCTGTCCCTATGTAAAGTGTTGTTTCTTACACTGGTTTTAATTCTTCTTTCTTTTGCAAGAATTTAATTGAACCCCTGCAAGCAACAGCTATAAACCCTCACAGCCTTTGGTTACCTGCTTTAATCACTGAGCTACAGCATAGTTCATGAGGTGAAATGCTTCAGTAACAGTTTGTGCATATATCAAAGTTATAGTTATATCAATAATAATGGTCTTTTGCCAGTTAGTCTATTTAATTAAGTCTAAAATCGAAATTACATTAGTTCATTGCTAAAGGAAACTGTTATAATGTAAAAGAAACGGCATCATTTTCTTTCATGTTTTGGTATTTTCTCTCGGATTTTTGTTGTTAGAAACACTAAATAGCTATCAACGCCATATTTTACTAAGCAGAAAAATAGTCTATAATAACTTTCAGGACTTTGCAACAAGTCTGTTTTTTCCACGCAGATTATTACAATTTACACACAAGCCAGTTCCTTTGGCTTAAATATTAACTTCCATAATAGATATCTAAGTATTGTTGTAATTTTGTAATTTTATACATACTAACTCCCATGTCAGTCTCTGTTTCTGTATTTGAAATACAGATCTATATCACATTGTTATGTTACAATATCTCCAACATTTTAATAAAAAAAATGGTTTTCTAATGGTTCTAGAGTTTTCAGGGTAAAAGAGTACTGGGAACTTTTGCACACATTGAAATATAAGAATGTAATTATAATTTAGAAACACTTTTGAAAGAAAAGTATATTCTTTCTGATAAGAGAAGTGTTTTATTTTTATCTTTTTATATTGAACTGACAATGGAAAGTTTTACTTTTTATCTCTTGGAAATTTTTTAAGTTTGATCTTATTTCTTTGAAGCCATCTTATTGCATGCAGTTATGTTGTTTACCCTGACAGAATGTCTTTATTTTGAAAACAATTTTTTTCTTTTACTTCCTCCAGATATTTGTTCACAATTCTCTTAAATCTCTTTTTAATATCTGTTTCTTTCTATAGCCTGACAGTCACACCTGCCACTACAATTTTCACCAGGACCTTTCAGGCTTTTGGGGATATTGGAAGGACATTTAGAATTTATGCATTAATTTTTCCTTCCTTATTTCTAGCAGCAGTTTTCTCCATTTTTCATTTATTTTTTTTCTTTTCTTCCATTTCTTCTCTGTTAAAAGGAGATGATCTTTTGAATGATCAACTTGTGCTCATTCCATAACTAAAATTTGGGGATACTGCTTCACAATCTTGTAGGTGTGTATTTAGTTTATTTTCACTGTTTTTATTATAAAAGTAAACCAAGTAACTTTATTAGTATGCTAGAAATTAATCTTTTTAATTTTCTACCAGATTCTGACCTTGTAAGGTTTTAACACGGAAACAATTTAATGATCGCTTCCAATATCTTGTTTATCCTTTTTCTTGATATGATGCCTTTCAGGATGATCTTAGCAATTTCTTTTGACGTTATCTGTGGGTAATAAAACCACAAAAGATTTTTCTTCATCTCTTCTTTAAACATTCTCCTCACTTCCAAGATAGTCTTTGAAAATTGTTTAATCTTATTTCATAAATGTGAAACTTTTTTTTTTTTCTTAACTATTTCATAAATGTTTCCAAACTTTCTACTGACTGCTGTATATCTGTTCTTATGTTTCTGAGATGCCATTCATACTATACAAATCAGTTATATATATTTCCATGAAATATCTACCTTGCCATAATAATTTACCTTAATTTCAAGTACAGAAATCTATGACAGTCTGCCAGCTTTTAATGTGTTAACAAAACGTTTTCCAATCTTTAAAGTTCTTCTTCCTGTTTCCTTTTGCTATAGAAGTTTGTAAAATTAATTATTTTATTACAATTGTGTGACTAGATGCTGAGCACTGTTGATCTTTTTCTCAAAGGAATCACTCCTAAAACAGACTTTGGTCCCATCAGCAAAGATTTCTTGTTATGGTCTATTTCATCACTTGCCTTTCTTTCAGCCCTGGTGATGTCGATCATGGTCTCCTGTGGAGTTGTTCATCTGTTCAAATCCGGTGCGTCTATGTTAGGTTCTTCTTGGTTGACCAAAAAAAAAAAAATTCTCTTTTGTTTCTCTTTTTGAAAAATTGTCTTCATATTTTTTGCCCTATTTTGGTTTCTTAGTAGCTTTAAATTTTGGCATAATTTGGAAACATGTTCTTTTCTTCATTTTTTTTTTTTTTCTTTTCTTTTCTTTCTTTTTTTTTTTTTTTTTTTTTTTTTTTTTTAAATAGGGCTGCTTTTTTTTTTCTTTTTTTTTTTTTTTTTTTGCCTTGCAGCTCTGATTTCTTCCCCTTCAATCCCTTCCGAAGTGAAATGGGGATCTTTGTTAATCCTTCCGATATCTGCTACCCCCCACCCCAGCAATACAAAATGAATATGAATGATTTATCTTATTTTCTACCATACTCTTAGTCTACTATTAAAATTTACACACAAGCCAGTTCCTTTGTCTGAAGTTATTAACTTTCAGAATAGATATCTAAGTATTGCTGAAATTTATGTCATGGACAGCACATGTAAGTAAAAAGAAAGTTTCAAGGAAAATAGAAACAAAAAGGACATTTATACTCAGAATCAGAAAGAGACATCTGAAATCTCTAGGGCACATAATGAAGAAAGAGAGCTTGGAAAATTTGACACTTACAGGATATGCTCAAAGAAAGAGGGACAGAGAATAACCTACCTTGGAAAATTTGAAACTTGCAGGACATATCAAAAAAGGACAGGGGAGGCAGTGGGCTACCTAGGTGATGATCTTATGTGAATGAATGGCAGAATGGGGAATGGGAGAGATGTTTAAAAAGTCAAACATTGCTAAAAGCTGCATGAGATAGGATGTTATAGAGAGCCATAATTACTCATATCCTTGAAGGAGCACATCACATAGAAAAAGATACATACATACATGTCAGTTTTTATTTCTGTATATAAATAGGTTTTACATACTGATCTATATCAAATCATGTGTTAAGTTTGAAAGTCTTCAACATTTAAAAGAAAATGTATTCAGTGTTTAGTTTTCAAAAAAAAGTGGGGGAGGGTGCTGGGAACTTTTGCACACACAGAAACAATGTATTTATACATTTTAACACTGAGGGTAAAAAAATCAGTATTTTGTACTCCATTGAGTAAGGTCTGAAGCATTTAGTGTTTCCTCTCACTGCCCATTTAATACTTTACTAAATTTAGTAAAATGAAGTGTACAAGTTGTTATAAGCCGAATTGTTAATGGAATTAGCTGTGTAGATGATTAACATCTGGACTGGCTTGTAGGTTCAAGTTGTTCTGTTTGTTTCCTTTATTGAGGTTTTTAAATATTTACACTTCAATGTACATGCAGTGAAACGTGGTAACCTAATCTGTTTATGCTTTTTTTTTTTTTTTTTTTTTTCTATCAATATACCAATTTGTTCCTTTTTTTATTTTCATGATGAACTTATTTTATATGAAAACAAGTTTTTTGCATGCTGGCTCAATTTTCAACAAAAATTGGCTAGGTTTTATTCAGTTTCTGAATGACAATTTGTAGCATAACATGAACAAGTCAGTGCTGAGTTTTATATCTCACTTATTTTCAGAACAAAAACAAAAAAAACTGAGAGGGAGATGCAAACACTGATTGGCATTGCACTATTTATTTTGGCCATTCTTCTTGTCCACTCCTAAAGCATGACATCTTTTTCTTCCCCCCCCCCCTAAATCATCTGAGAACTTTTTACTCTAGGGGTCGGTGAAGATAATGCATAAAAATATTTTTCTGTAATTAAATGAAGAATTTTCAATTGAGTAATAACTTGATATATAGGTTTATATTTGACTTACATTAACTCAAAGTTAATGCTTCTTGAAAAAAATTCTACAAACATTGTGTAACAAAAATTAATTTTCCGAGGTTTACTTAATGCAAAAATACTATGAATTTGTTTTAAGTGCATTTTAAATTTTAGGAAACAAAATTATATAGACAATTGTTACACAAAGTATATAGTTCTTATCTTTTATGATGATTATGATAATTTTATGATAGTCATTTTTTGATTACTACTTTTTTTGTCTCTGAAGCAAAAGAAATTATAACTGGAATGATTTAAAAGAAAATTTTGGTCAAATCTTGAAATTAAAATTATTTTATGCTGTGAATTTATAGTTTTGCTATTAAATGTTAGGAAACATAAAAAGATTTATTTGAACTTGAATTTTTTATCTTTTTTTTTCCCTTCTTTTTTTTTTTAATTTCTTTTAAATGAGGAGTAAAGTTTTGGTATATCAAATTTTTACTTAATAAGAGGTGCTTGTTAACAGTCATAATGTAGTTTTAAAAATTCATAGCACCTTGTATAGAAAATGAAAATGTTGCCTATTTACAGATTTTTTTCAAGCAAGAATAGTTACAAACATAAAACAGAATATCACCGACCCCCCCCTTCTCTGAATTTTTTTTTTCTTTGTCAAGCTTCCCTCTTGGTGATGAACAAATTTTGTTAAGAGCAACAAATTCTGCAATATTTATTTCTTTCAGTTACATTTGCTTATTCAGTCTGCAAATTTGTTTTTCAGTTTGCCTTTAACACTGTTTTGAATGTTTTTCTCTAATGTAAAATTACTGCAGCAAGTGAACTTATAATCAACACATTGTGTCATTGTTCTAATCATGCAAATTACAAGAAAGGCTTTTTTATCATTAATTTTTTTATATTTCAACAAGAAATAAAATTGGTAAGCCAAGTTCAAATTCCAGCTCAGACAGCTTGTTCACTTTGCATTATTGACCTTGAGAAAGGCATAAATCACTCTCCAGTTGTTTGTAAGATAGAAGGTTAGACTGGACTCTCTAGCCTTGGTTAGCAACCAGTCTAGAAGTGGAAACTTTTTAGGCAGTTTTGATGTCAACTTTGACTTCATTCGGGCAGCTCCTGTAGCCATCTTGATGCCAATACATATTAGTTCACAAAATGTCTATTCTGGTGAAGCTTCGACAAGCCAACCTAGCCAGAAATGGATTAACCCATTAGCATTCAACTTCTAAATATCAGCTCTCAATGTTCAATCCACTGTAATCTGCCCCTATGTATACTCTGCCATAATATATCATGACATCATTGCAAATAACCGTTGTAAGTGTCATTGCCAACACTGTGGTTTAAAACTAGATTGCCAATGAGTAACATGGGTGATCCCATTATTAAGTAGATCACATGATCATAAAGGAAGTGAATAAATAGGAAGTAGCGTGATGACTATAAGCTCACGGTACACTCTTCTTGTCTATCCACTATTGCTAAACGTTCACTCTCTCTATTCTACTACTATACGGATTATGATTCTCTTCTGATCATTATACTATTTGATGATTACTACTTGAACAAGTATTACTAGTGCGGATATTATTGGAAGGCGTTACTACTAGTACCGGTGTCTATAAAGGCTCAAATATAATGAGCATTTTTGGAAGTGATAACAAGCTTCCTCTTGACATAGCAGCAAGTGACAAGCGAAGCTGTCCAACATCACAAAAATAATGCAGGTAGTCACGCAAACGGTGAGACTTTTTTATTTTTATGGGGGTGGGTTTGAGCGTGATGAATGCTAAAGGGTTAAATGAACGTCTTTAGTAAAACACAAATGCAGAATCCTCTCATTGTACAAATGGATAAACAAAAAAATTCAGTGTAATTTTCACTGAAAGCTGTACGGCTAATTTATATGGATTTTGTAGCAAAAAATGTTGTGGAAAAAACTGCTTCTTCATAGCATTTAAAAATGAGTTATTTTTAAATATATTTTCAGATACTCTGTGCAGAGACAGTTGTTCATTTTCACTGACCAGATAGAACAGTAATTCTGATAAACCTGTCTACTAATTAATATTTCTGCAGTATTTGCATCATGTAAAATTCTTTAGGTCAACCATATACAGTACTGTTTTACCTTTAAACAAACGGTCAACTGCCATCTATTCAATGATGTGTGTGTGTGTGTGTATATATGATGGTTTCCAAACTAACATGAATGTCTATCATGAGATAATGTATCTAAATATTTGTATGTGTCTCTTTTATATGCACATAGTTTTAATCATTCCTTTTAGACTTACTTTGAAACTTTTGCTTCAATAATAAAAAAAAAATATTAATTTTTAAAAAAACTGTTTTTATAAAAAAAAAAAAAAAAAATTGATGTCTGCATCATTTCAAATGTTCTTGTTGACCATTTTGTTTCATTTTTCTGTATATATCTTTCATCTTTCACTCTTGAGATTTAAAATGTATATATGCTCACATAATGGTAGGGTTTAAAAAAAAAAAACGACTAATATTTGTAACTGATAGCAATTTTTATATCTGGAAGAAATAAGCCAAACTACTAATAAAACATTAGTTATCACCTATATATGGTTATTAATAAGTGGAAAAATACAAAAGCAAATATCTATTTTTTTTTTTTTATTTTATTTTTTTTAAGTCTGTCTATATTTCTGAGATGAGGTATTGTAATTATTTATACTATTTAAATTGTTCAGACTGTTATCCTCATTGTTATTGCCATATTCAAGACATTTCAGCCACTGTATGCGCCAGCCTTCTTCAGGAGATCGAAATTTTGAACTGAACCCTTTATTTCGTCCACCTGGTTAGATTGTTCTAGTTCCAGATGTCATGTCTATTCTGGATGTCTCAGGTCTCTCCCTTTAACTCAACTCTCCAAGATTTTATTCACCACTGCAGTAGCCAGGTATTGAACTCACAACTCTTTAGGTCAAGTCACTGGATCCAACCAATGCTAGGCAATGGATAAAAACATTGGTTGGATCCAGTTGAGTCAAAGGGAGATAACTGAGACATCCGGAAGAGGCATTGTACATGGAACTAGAACAATCTACTCTAGTTGATGAACTAAAGGGTTCAGTTCAAAATTCCAATCACCTGAAGAAGGCTGGAGCATACAATGGTCAAAACATTGTGAACATGGCAACAAAGATGAGGACAACAGTCCAAACAATGTAAATAGTGTAAATAATCTATTTTTTATAATGGTTGTTGCTATTAAAGACTCTTCTCAGAGAAAATTTTCATAGTGATTTCTATATGAATATTTTCCATGTATCAATGTTGAATATCTTTACTATTTTAGCTTTCAGTTGTCCTAAATTCCAGTATAGCTTCAATAATATTTCAGTTTTTTCTATCAAGATTATTTATTTTAGAGTTATTTTATAATTTACAATAAAAAAACAATCATCCAGTTAAAAAAAACATTCTGTTTGGCAATCTTTCCAGTACCATGGTGTTGTATTTAATGGATAGCGGCTCGGATTGAGGAATCCGATGAGCCGAGTTCGAATTCCAGTCAAATCCATTACATTCACTTACGTGCTAATACCCTTGAGAAAGGTATGAATCATTTTCTTCTCCCCCCAGTTATGGGTAAATAGCAGGACAGACTGGTTTCTATAGCCTTGGATGGCAACTGGTTTACCACAGAAAGAAATGGCAACCTACTGCAGGGGAAAAAAACCTGCCTTGTCAGTCATGTATCGAAAGATACATGATCAGCTAAGCATGTATCACACATGGCACATAACTGAATGTTGCATTATTTCCTAATATTTTTAAATTTATTTATATCAATCCAATTGATCTTTAAGCAATTTTGGCAGCCCTATACACTCATTATTGATATTTTTTAACAAATTCCCTCTTTGAAGATAAAAGAAGATTATTTTTATTCCATATGCAAGTACATGCAAGATTACAAAACTGCTATATCTTGTTAAGATGAAATTTTGCTAATTCTTATAGGATAATTTTCCAATGTTTGATGCTGTATCACATATGTGCATGCATCAATGTCCCCTGTTTGTATTTATTTATTTAGATATATATTGTGCAAAAGCATAGATTATCACTGAAAAAATACTTTATAATAACTCTTCTAGTTTTATCTTCTTCTACAGTAGAATGTGAATCATAGACCCTGTGGCTTCCAGTACAGTCCTTTATCATTAAACTACTCATCAACTTCAACTTAGCACTCTGCATTATTCATAAGTATTATTTCTCCTTCCACTATATATAGTGGCTCCTCAAATACAGACTTCAGTAGCCTTGATCTCGATTTAAGTCAAGGCTGTTTTTTTGCTGTTGCTATAGCAGGATGTGACAACACTATCATGAAATTTAAATATACTGTTATTTGGCAGTTAGAAACAACTGCAATAGCAGGGTAAATGCTTTCCTTGGTGAATGAAATTGCCTAAAGAGTGTTTTAAGGTTAATCTGATATCCTCTTTATATACACTGTCTGCTCACTCGTTCGCCATTGTTAATTTTCTATATATACACATGAAAATACCGTAAGATCATCCTAACTGAATTATGTTAAACTAAAAATGGTTGGCAAATGTTTATCATCTACAAACAATCTACGCAACTACCTTATTTGATAGTGTATTTTTCCTATTCCTGCTGATAAAGACTTTATGGGAATGAGTCTAAAGTTGTTTGCTGCCTCAAGTTCTTAATTCCCAGCTTCTGGTCTTTCTAGTTTTAGGTATTCGCGTGGGATGGGGCGACTGAAATGTGTATATGATAATATAATTTATGAAATCTGTGCAATGAAAGTACCTTACACAGTCGTTTGACCTCAAATAAGTAAAAGATCTGGAATTCCTTGTTAAAATCATTCCATTAAACTGAACAAAAAATATGGCGAAGCAGACATACTGCTCATTTAAAAAAGAACATTTTTAAATTTACAGGCAAAAGCTAATCTTTAAAGATTTCAAACAGGATTTAACTGTTTCCAGATTATGATGAGTACATTGATCTTTTTTTATATTATGTCAATTATGTTTTAGTACTAGAAAATCTATAAACTATTAGGAAATTTCCTTACTATTAATATGCATAGATTTGGTTAAAAGTTTCAATTGATCATATGAATGAAATACTAGAATTGGTAAATGTTAGACCTATATCTTTTTTTTTATATAACTACAACGCTGATAAAATAACTAATAATACAAAAATAGTTTTTTTCAGTATTCAGGTAATAGTTTTCTGGTTCTTTATTTTGATTATCAAATGAAAAATGAATTTATTAATAATATTCAAAACTACTGCCAATCAGTAAATTGTAATTTCTTTTTTTTTATATTCGTATTTAAAAATTTTGAAATCCTAATTAATCATGGAATATTGTTATTAATGTCTATGAATCAAAATATTGCTTTAATGTTGGGAAAAGTTCATATTGATAATTTCCTGTATATGCTGGCATATAAGTTGACCATATTGGATAAGTTCTCTTCCCCTTACAAAAATAAATAAAAATAAAAAAAATGGCTGTTACTTTTATCAGATTAAGTGAAATGAGTTTAAATGGCTTTATATTACCATCCCCACCATTCCTGTTTTATACTTTACAGAAAATGACTTATAAGCCAGCATATAGAATAATTGATCATATGCTGATTGATTGGTTACTTGAAACAAATTGTTTCCATAGTAAATTTATCAGTTGATAGCAGGAAGTCAACTCTACCAAAGGTGATTTCTATTGTTTGAGTTTGCTATTATCCTAAGGAAAAGGCTGCAATTATAGAAAAGCATTTATGATCTGGCTGCAGGTTGAACTCCCACAAGAAACTGCCTTATTTGATATTCAATGGCCTGTTTAATACATGGAATTATATTGAAAACTAAGTTGGAAGTTATTTGTATTTACATGTTTACAGTAATTAGAAATACATAAAATTAATTAAAATGTACTTGTTCATGATTTGACATGTTGTTCTTTATGTATGTTTCTGCATCAAATATTGACACTTATATATATATATATATATATAGTTCGGAGCTTTCAAACTTGAAATTAACTTATGTGATTTGTGATATATATAATTTAAAAATAAATGTTTTATCCTTCAGAAACAAAAAAATGTTTATATTTTCTATGCTGGTCTTTGATTTCTTCTATATTATATGCCTTCAACTTTGCAATTCAGTGATGCTAAGAGGATTTAAAGGATAAAAATATTACAGTTAAATGGCTAAAAATAAGTGTGCCTATTATATTATGATCTCATGCTATCATAATGGAAAATAGAATTGGCATGAATCAATGCATTCTATTCCCTTGCCAAATATCTTGATATGTTACAGCATTTACAAGCCATGGTGTTTGACAAAGAGGATGAGTGAACAAACCTCTCTCTCTCTCTTTTACACTCCCTAGTTGATAAGTCTTTTACTACTGCCTGGGTGGTAATATATTTTGGAGAGAGGGTACTTTACCAAAATGATCATTCATATACTCTCCTCTCTTTCAACTGTCATGGAATGCTATCAATGAAACTTTTTTCTTTTTAATATATCAAGGTATGTATCTGAGAATCTATATAAAGTATATAGATGAGGTCTCATTGAGAAGGACTAGCATAATGTGTGCATATGCAAAGAGGAAATTATATTTGCTCAATTAATTGTTTTTTTGGGGGGGTTATATAGCAGCTATTTTATATCTGTGAGGACATCATCTTAAAGTGAATATCCCCACAGATATAAAAAAAAAAAAATTAACTATGTAAAAATAATTTATTAGCTCACATTATTTTATAAAGAATTGAGCAAAACAAAAAAAATATTATATGGTGTGTGCAAAAGTTTCCCAGTAAAAAGAAATGAAAAATACCAATTACTGTTTGATCTTATTTTTAATGATTCTCATCTCTCAATCTGTTTTTATTTTGATTTCTAAAATTTTGGGCAGAAGCATCATAATGAAATTTCATTGCTTGTATTATATGCGTCTTCCTGATTGTTTTCATTGCAAATCATTCAAATTTACTAAAGGAGAGAAAAAAAAGAAGAATTTCTCAATTTTGAGGATTCTGGAACAAGTGAATGGGTTGTTCCATGTAAGACTTTCAAGCTGCTCTTTGTTTGATATTTCTACTTCTATGGACTCTTCCATTTGAGTTGTTATTCATTTTCTCCTCTTTACCTACAAGTTGGCCAATACCTAATGCAGTACAGTGGAGCCTCCTATCCAACATCCAGAGTGAAAGGTAGACACTATAGTAATTCTAATTAAAAAATTACCCTCTGCTTGTCATTAAAATGTTCACCATGAATTTTTGTGAGGAATTATGTCCCCACTCCCAACCAGTGCTGCCTCTCTTCTTTTTTTTTTTTTTTACTCCCAACCACGAAAAAGAGCAAGCATTTCTTTTTACTTTTTTTTTTTTTTTTTTTTTTTAAGTAGAGCAAGTGTAGTATTTTGATACTTAACAAAAAAACAACCAAAGGTTTTGTTTTGCATATATAACAATAAATATGTTCAAAGTAAATAAATGTAAATTGCAGAATGTTAAATTTTATGCCCCTAGATATGTCTAGAAAAGAAGTGGATCTCTTTGTTAGGATATTCAATCACAAATTATATTTTGTTTTAGTAATTTGTTAAAAATTAGATTTCAATATATCTTGTTAGTGTCTAAAAAAAGACATAAATTACCTACAGATCTTAGTTCTAAACTATTAAATAGAATAACCCATGTTAGCATCCACCTTATTTACATTACTTTTGTTGTTAATTTCTATCTTAATTCATGTGAATATTTTCTATATTTAGGAAGTCAATATTCACTTAATCAAAAATTTAAAATAATTAAAATATTTTAATTATTATTTAAAAGTTTTAATTTGGATACTAGCAAATTACCATTGGTGTAAGTTTGGTATTTAAAACAGATGATTTCTTTCTGAATTTCTTGGATGAGAAGTTAGCCAAATTTACATTTGGTCCTTATCTTTACCATGCATGTCAGACAAGCTATATTACTTAGTTCCCGTTTTAAGACTCACCATGCTACATACACTGAAGCAAGCTAAATTCATTCCCTTATTCCATTAGTGGGAAATAAGTTCCAGTTGAACAGCTTCTTCCTGTGGACAGCTTACTTTGTGGAACTGACTTCCAAGAGGTTGCTTTACTGACCACTACAATCTTAACCTGTTCAAATCTAGGGTTAACTGGTATCTTTCTCTCACGTCCTCATAAACTGCACCTCTTACTGCTCACACAAGAAACTCCTTCAATAACTCTTTACCTCGACTAGCTCTTGAGCTTTGTATAAAGTGAACCTTAGTAAAAAAAAAAAAAAAAAAAAAAATCACTGTTTCAGCTGTTGATCCCTCTGGCCTTCTTCAGGTGTCTGTCCATCCAGATAACCTTTAGGGAATTTCAAACTGAACTTTTCATTTAATCTACAAGTATAGATTGTTCTCGTTCTGCTGTCCATGTTTAGAGATGTTGTGTTCTTTTTTAGTATTATTCAGTTATTGCTGTTTCCATTGAGTCTGAGTCAAGGATTGAAAGTGTTTGTAAATTTGGCAGCGTAGTAATTGTGAATTCAATTGCTGGGCTGGGTGTTTCAAACTCGCACTAAGTGGAAACATGTCTGGCAATAACTGAACAGTACTAAGAAAGGTGTAAAATGCAAAGTGATGTAATGGATATTGGCTGGGAATGAGAAATTGGAGAGCCAGAATTCCAGTCAATTTTGTTACATTCACTTACGTGCAAATACCCTTAGGAAAGGCATGAATCTATCTCATCCCCCCCATTCCAAACTTTGAGTTAATAATAATAATACAGACTAGGTTTTATAGCCCTGGTTGGCAGTCTAGAAGGAAAATTGAATTCAAACCAGCCTAAGGAGAGTTAGGCAATCTTGCCCAAGACAGAGCACTGCTGCTATGGCTGCAGTACATGTAGTGTCTCTACAATTCTGATGGGTTATAAGACTCATAATCAGGACTAAAAAAAGATACCAGATGAGATATCTCTAAACATGGACAGTGGAATGAGAACAATCTACTCTTGTAAATTGAATAAAAGGTTCAATTCAAAATTCTCTGAAGATTACCTATTGCATCAGACACTAGAAGGCTGGAGGACACAATAACTGTAACATTGTGATGATGACAGCAAAGATGAGATTGATCTGAATATAAATAATTTAAATCAGAATTATCAAAAACATTTAGCTATATTCTTTTACCTGATATTTTTTTATATTTAAAATAACTTTTTATAGTTATAATATTGACACTATTTACATTGTTTGAACTGTTGTGCTAATCTTTATTGTCATATTCACAATGTTTCAAGTGTTGTATGCTCCGGTCTTCTTCAGCTGGAGCATACAACAGCCAAAAAGTGAATATGACAATAAAGATGAAGACAGTCTGAACAGTAAGTAGTTACAATATTTCACCTCAGAAATATAGACATATTATAATATTGAGTTCTTGTATTTAAGATTATATATCATTTTAAATTTTTAAAAATAATCTAAGTACTAAATAGTTTTTCTCAATTATGAATATATAAACAGTATGCAACAATAAAAACAGTTGAAATAATAAATTTTGAAATTTACATGAACGACAGCCTTGAGATAGCACTAATAATTCAAACTAAAGCATATTTAGAATTTTTTTTTTCTTTTTAAATTGACAAAATGAATCCTGATGGTGTGCACACATCCCATTGAGAAATCTTCACTTGCTCTACTTTAGTCAGCATCAGCCAATTTGCTACTGATCCACTTTAAACTCTTTTGCTCTTCAGTTGCTCTTGTAAGATGGACATGATTTGCACTGGAGTTGTTGCCAATTTTTGCTTTTAATTTGCTATGGAAATGCTTCACCTTTTCTCTTTCTTTCCTCTTATTGTCTGTTTATTATTTTTTTCCAACCCAGCACAGTTTCAGTTCAAATTCTTTTCAGAATTTGCACTGTCAGATATAAACCATGATCTTATCAAACTTAACTGATTTCAAATCACATTATTTATGCAGGAAAAGGAGGTTTAAATTATTGTTGAGAGTTAAATTCTTTAAATGGTTACACTTATCTTTTGTGACAGTTTGCCAATATTTCATTTTGTATCTTCCCTAATAACAAATTTACAATGATTATGAACAATTTTGGCATTGTAAATATCTGTGCTATTTTTATATTCTCATAATTTGTGAATACTACAGCCTCATCTAAAATCAAAGATTTACTGATTATCCAAAATAATTTCTTTTTAAAATACACAAGTGAGTCAAATTAGTTATCAGCAAAACTTGTTTGTTTGTAGCAGATTTGGGTTATATATAATAGTAATTTCAGTAAACTTGTACTGTGATTGAATATTTTTCCAATATAAATTTATACAAAAGCTCAAAGCAAGCTAGTTTTTTATCAGTATATTAATTAGTCATAATAATTGCATTTCAAAATTGGATAGTTTTCTAACAATACTTGCATCATAAATTTATAAAATACACAAAGCATAAATGTGTGACACACTGGTATAATAGTTAATGTTTACAGCGGTGTCTTTTATACAAAAGGCAGTGTCTTTCAGAAATGAGGTTGATGAAAAATTGATTTGAAATTGTTAACATAGTAAATTTTTATTCAGGTCTTGTTTTGGTTTTAGAACTTAGTAAATAGGTTAGATAAAATTATAACTTATTGGTTACATTGTTTTAAATTTCACTAGTTATTCTGCCAAATTTATATAAATAATAATAATAATAATATAAGTTAGAGTAATTAAATCTGATTTTGGTTTCTGTTGATTTTAGCAAGCAAAGAAATAAGCCCTCATTTCTAGATGCTTTTTCAGAAGCATCTGAAAGGCATTCGGTTTTAAATAATTGTTTATATAAGTGCATTGAGAGATATTGTTGACATATTAAAAAAAATAATTACTTTTTAATCTGAGGTACATCATGTTACCTAGAGTTTGACTAAATAATGTATTTTTTTCCTTCAACAATTATAAATGCAGCTGCATGAGTGAAGTTTGTTTTTGCTTTTGTTTCATAGTAGTCATTAACAAATTTGTGGTTAGGGTTAAATTTATATGCTACACAGTCCTGTATTTGTTCCATAAAGTTGCACCTACAAATCCTTCAGATTCATGAAATAAAAGAAAAGTTTGTTGTATCTCTTTCATAAGAAAATATATTGGTCCAAATGTTAGAAACCCAGCAAAAAGAATAAATGTAGCCATACAAAAACAAAAAAAAAAAAAGGCAAACTTTCAACAAATTATCAAGTAATATACATTTTCATCTTTGTCATATGATCCTGATATTTTACAATTGATCCAACTGATTTTGTTTATTAATATATTTCCTCTCACAATATCAGTTTATTTTAAGATTGAAAGGTTCTTGAAGCATTGCTTTTGTTCTGGCACCTTAAAGTGCATCGTGGCTTGGGAAAGCTTCAAACTTTGACTTGTGCTTCCAGTCACTGGATTCTTGAATGCCAAATGCTCTCGTCTGCCAAATTCATCTGACTGATTGTGAAGACCATTTCTTCTATGTTTACTTCTGATATGTGGTGCTTGCTTTGTTTTGCAATAGTTTGTTTATATATATATATATATATATATATATATGTTTGCTTTGATCTGTATGAATTTTGCTTACATTTCATGATTTAAATGAAAATATAATTCCTTTAAGTATCCTGCTTTCCTTCTAAAATAGATATTGATATTTTGATAAATAAATCCCCTGACTAGACTAAAAACCAATTGTGTAGGAGTTTTTTTTGTTTTTCTTAAAATTGGTTTTCTTTTGATATGGTTATAATAATGAACCTACTCAACTGACTTGTTCTTTTTTCTTTTGACTTTGTATTTTCTTATCTTATGCCCAGTTATTGAGCTCTTATGTTGAAACCCAGAGATAACTTCTTTTTTTTTCCAATTTTTTTTTTTTATTAAATGTAAAGAAATCGTAAAGAGTAAAGTTAATGATGCCTAAAAAAAAAAAATCTTGTAATTGTATGTTTTCATTATGCATAATAAACCATCTAACAAATCCTATAGATAATGGATCATTTGATTGAAATCCTTGGGCATTTAATTGTATAAATTATCACAGGTTTATTCAGCTTTCACACACTCACACATAATAACTTAGGCAATATGCAAGACAGTTTGAAATAATATCATTGATACACTGTCATTTCAATATGTTTTACCCATTATAGTCACTGTTTATTTTTCTCTATAAGTTAACTTATTCAACAAGAATATTTATCATCTAGTCACATATTTTATATCACAACTATAACTTCAAAACGAACCAGATGATCAATGAACTGTAGAAGTCAAATATTTGTAAATGTTGTTCACATGCATTGAGGGCTTGACTCCTATCTTATAATTCATTCTAGCCAACAAAAAAGTTTACTTTCTTCTGTCTTGGTCACAATTAATTCTTGATTAATATTAATTTTACTGCTCTTTTCTCTGTTTTATTTAAAGACAGCAGAGACAAAAGAAATACCATTGTGAACAACTGACACTACAATATTGACTGCCATTTTCCTTAATATTTCCTGTTCTCTCTTTATTTTCTTGTTTCCATCAACATTTAATTTCTTTCAAGAGACCAGGTTATATTTGATTGGTTTATTAATCTAGTACAGACAAATCTACACTTTTACTGTAAATATGTTATTATTTAGAAATTTGTTTTTATTTATAATGTTTTTTTTTTTAAATCTCTATAGTTTAAAAACAAAATGTGCATATAACATGAAGAGGCTATCTATACAAATTAGTAGACAGTCAGTAAGTTGTAAGCTATGCTCTTTTTTAACAATTCAAAATCGCCCTCAAATTTTCATTTTGAAGTTAACCTCCAGTCGTTTATGCTAGAGGAGAACATTGTGATCAATTTAATATTGTATAAGTATTACACATTATTCTATATTATTATAAATAAGGGAAAAGGTATTAATTGAAATACTGTTGCCAATAAATGTCTCATCTCACAAATAATAAAACTCATTTGCAGAAAAGACTTTGCCTTTGTAATACTGAGGATCTGATTTTTTTTTCATTTTTTTGTGGAGGGGGGGTATTTATATTTTTAACTTGAAATGTTTGATATTTGTCACATTTTTTTAATTCATTTTTTCCTTCCTTACACATAAATATGCATTAGTTGTCTTTCAAAACAAAAAAACAATTTGTCTATTCTCTTTGTAAACTTGTTAGCATCCCCCCTCTCCCCCCAATCCTTCTTTCTCTGTATTCTAGCCAGCTCACATAGCTTCATGCATGGACCACTTTACTCTATAGCATGACCAGCATTTTCCATGCATAAACATTTGTTACTTTTCTTATGCACATATACATTTATATTAGTGTTATGTGCATGCATATTTGTGTGCATATATATAAATATACATATACACCTGCATACCACAATAGACAAAAGAAAATTTTATTTGTGATTTTTACATTGTTTTCATTTCTTCACAGATCTAAAATTTTACTGTGTTTTGAACACTTGTATTTCTCACTATTCAAAGATTGCTTCTCTCAGGTGGTAGACATCTTGAATGTTTTCTTTTTTGTATATAATTGTACTTTAGAATATTGCAGATTTTACAACTACTTTGAACACAATAGCAATGATGTGGATATGTGTCCAAGCCTTGGACTTAATTCATTTATGTTTATTTCATAATTATTAATTTACAATAAAGCTGCTTAATTACTGTAATTTTTCTAAAGAGCGGAAACATTCTATTAAATTTGGTTCAGTTTTGAGATTATTTTTTTATTTTATTTTTATTTTAATTATTATTTTAACTATTTGAGTCACTGAGATTTACTTACCTGACATTAAGCTATTTTTCTATGTTACTTTCAATCAACAATTTTCTCTTTCAATAGTTTGAACATTTTTTATTCATAAGAAATTACAAAACATTTTTCCAGTATATTGTCAGCACAAAAAAAAAAAATGACCATATATATATATATATATATATATATATATATATATATATATATATATATATATATTCACTAAGAAATTAATATACACGAGGAAAAAAAACACAGATTTTTTTTAAAAAAGTTTTGTCATCAAAATCTTTATTAGTAAGAGGAAAGACCAAAGGATATTTTGATTATATTTTGATTAGTGTTTGATCCTTTTTAAAGCCTTCAAAATTTTGTTTTTCTTGCATTAATGGGTGACCATAAATTAATACAGGAAATTTTAGTGTCATTTGCAGTGCAAAACACTGATTTGGAAATTCTTGCAAAAATCAGATAATTGTCTGATTTTACTGAAACTTTCAGTACTTACTCACAAATGAATGAAATTATTTTTTAAGAATTTATTTTTTTTTTTTTTTTTTTTTTAGAAAATCTTTGTAAAATTTTGTTAACCACCACTTATTTAATTTTATGAAATTTCAAGAAATTCTTTTTTTGTATCACTTCTTAATGTTTACATTAGTTAAATGGACAAGTCATTGAAGAATTTAAATCATCAATTTTTTTGGTCAAACAGAACTCCCAGTTACAGAAAATCTGCTCTGCTCATAAAATAAAAAATGCAATAAAACCAAGTTATTATTTAATTAGAAAAGCTTTTAATTGCTTTTATGAATAAATATAGTCTTAAGAAAAAGAATTTTTCGGTAAATAATGAATTTTTACAAGAATTTTTTTTTTTTTTTTTTTTTTTTTTAACTAGAATAATTTGTAAAGTTTTAAATCTTTTAAAAATTCTGTATTAATTTGTAGCAGTCAAGTGATATTAAATTAAGACTATATTTAATCGTAAAGGGTAAAACTCAGTAAAATTCGATTACCCACCACCAATATTTTAAAAAGAACTTTTGATTTATTTTATGTATGTATGTATAAACATGTCAATTTTTGTAGGTATGGATGTCCAGAAATGACATGGTCAGAAAATAAAAACTAAAAATAATTTCTTGGATAGCTTACTTGAATTTCCAAGTTTAATAAAAATATCCTGACTAATTTCTACAATAATCTATGAAAATTCTATTTATATTTCCATAAAATTAACTTCTAAATCAATTTTTACTAATCATCAAGGGTTATTCTACAAATGAATTTTTAATGTTGAAAATGTATTTTTACCATATAATTTTCAGTATTCCATACTTCAACTGTTCTATGAAACATAAAAAGTGCTAACAATCTTTTATCACCTATGCGTGAAGAAAGCTAAGTTTTGTATGTTACAATGCAATGGACACATTTTTAATACATACATACATACATACACACACACACAAAATACTGATGAGCCAAAGCATAATGACAGTCTGCCTAATAAGGTGTTGGTCCCCTCTGTGTGCCCTCAAAACAGTTCTTACCCCATAAAACCTTGAAAGGTTTTCTCTAGGGTCTGGTGCTAGGATGTTAACAGCAGATCTTTTAATTACTGTAAGTTACATGTTGAAGGTTCTACAGAGTGAACTTTATCTGGGAAGTTTGATAGTCAGGGCAATAGTTTTCTTGCTCTTGAAATCATTCCTGTACAGTTCTTGCAGTGTATCAAGTTTTCTTGTTCTACTAAAAGATGCCACAGCTATCATAGAAAATTGTTTTCATAATTTCCATAAAGAAGTGTATCTGGTCTTCAGTGATGTTCATTCAGGTAAGTGGCATGCAACAAAAGTATTTGCCGCATGAATGATAAGAGCCAATATTTTCAAGTGTAAACCATTAGACTGCTGCTACCAGATTGTTAATTCTCTACAGTGCCATCACTTCTCCAGGATAACACTGTACATGTACCTTGATGTCCATTTTGCATGGGAGAAAGCAAGATTCATTTAACTAGGCACATTTCCATTGAGTCTGTCCATTTGCAACCCTCACTTGCCCGTTGAAAATGCTTTCAGTGATGAACATTTATCATCAGGGGTATTCTGACCGACTTGCAGCATTACAGTTCCTTATGCAACAAGGTTGAATGAACAGATTTGATGTTGTCCTTCACTTTGTTCAAAGCTTTTTGTAAGTTGTGCTACATTAGCCCTTAAGTTGGCTTATCTTGGCTGTCCAATATTTTGTTGGCAATTAGTTATTCTTTTCTCCTTGGACCATTGCCAATATGCACTCACTAAATATTGAACATGAACACCTTGCAAACCATCTCACTTCACAAATGCCCTAATCATAATGATTTGGCCGTTATCATATTTACTTAAATCTTTTCTCTTGCTCATAACTGTATCATTCAACTCATCAAAATGAACTACTCAAAGATGATTTCTTACCTGTTCATGTACATCTGACACTGACATAGTTGTTGCAAATCAGTAACTATCTTTCTTGTCACTGGTAATGTTTTAGCTCACTAGTGTATTGATTAGATTCATAGGAAATACATAATGTGCATATTCTTTTTACAACACCTCAGTTAAATTAATGATAAACTGAAAATTTAGTTAACAAGTAATAATGCATTTGGTGAGAAATTTATTTTGTTGGCAGTTTTACTAAATTATTGAGTCATTCCATCTCAAATCAGCAAGGGTCTGACCATCACACAGATTTTTTTTTTTCAAATATGGTACACTTAGAGCTTCATGGTACAAATTGAATGGTACCTATTTTACATATCTGAGTCAAAGAGTTCCCAAGATATGACTCTGACATTTGCCAAATAGTCCCAAAAGTTTAAATATCAATATCTCAGTTATTTTTTTGCCTACAAAGCTAAATTATATATCATTTTAAAATAACTAAATAAATCTAAAATGTGATCTTTTTTTTTTTTTTTTTTTTTTGTTTAAGGGGTCAAATAAGATAATTTGACCTGGACCTTTGACCTTTCATTTATCAAAGAGCATAGTTTTTTGTTTTTTTAAATGTAACCATAAATTGATCTGCCTTATGATAAAATATGTACAACATTTTGTGGTGGACTTTTGACTGTGGCCTGAGTTACCAGGATTTTACTGAGTTGGGCCAAATTTAAAATTGCAGATTTTAGTATTTGGCACTATATGCTAACGTCTCCCAATATGGTCAAGTTGTATATCTTTAGAAAGCTCTTTGAATGCTCATTAATATTGACATAAGAACTATGATCATAAAATCAAGTGAATTTCTATTATTTGTGGTTAAATGTTGACTAATTCAGTGGAAAGTAAACAAACTTATTTTTGACTTTGTTTACATTTTTATTATACGACAAATAGATTTTTATATGAAAAAGTGACATAATGAAAATAATTATTTTAAAAAATGTCATGAATTAATGTTAAGATAAAATAATATGAAAATATGCAATAAATGATGTTGATGGTTAACTAAATGCACAAAATAATAAAATTTCCACGTTTTTTTTTTTTTTTTTTTTTTTTTTTTTTTAGTATATTTAAAAAATTAAGTTTTGATTTGACAAAGTGATACATCGAAATGAATATTTAATGGAAAGATGACTATAAGAAAGTCTTAAAGAATGGTAGAAGAGTTCAGGAACAATAGTATCTTGTACTCTGTAACTCTGAAAGAGGCATAACAATTATTTAAATAAAAAAAAACAAACCAAATTAGTTTTTCAAAATTCGCTGAAAAAGAATGTATCCTAGATTAATATTCACATATGAACTATGATCATAAAATCAACAGAATTTGTGTTACTTGTCATTAAAAAATTTTGACCACATTGGTGGAAAATAAACAACCTTATAGATTGTTATATGCAAAAGTGACATAATGAAAATAATTATTTAAAAAAATTGTCATGAATTAATGTTAGGATAACATAAAATAATATGATGGGCAATATCTTAATCCCAAAAAAAAAAGAATACCCGCTCGGCCCGGTGGCTAGGATCAAAGTGTAGTATCTGCGCTTTGTGAGCTGCCGAGCCGGGTGTCTGTCGAACTCTCTGCTTGCAGAGAGGAACCCGGACGTTCGGGGAGGTTGACGGAACTAGCCCGCTTGGTCGGGTTTAGATGGGTTTTATTTTTGGCTGGGCCTACGGGCTCGGACATACCCACATTAAAAAGGCCTTGTGCCACATTCAATTCCTGTGGGTGAATTGATAAATACCATCTTAATCCCAATAGTCCATATAATTTGGAATTAAGATTCATCTGTAATAAAGCTCTAGCCATTTTTATTATTCACTGGTTTCTTGCAACTTAAATGGTATTAGTCTTCTGTTGATGACTAAAGAATTATTAAATATTTACAAGGTCTTTATTAAAAATATCAGTCATTATATGATATATTAATAAGAGGAAAAAAAGCTCCCCTTTTGTTTCTTTTTTATTTACTTAAAGTTTAGTTAGTTATTTCTATGAAATAATTTACTCTTTTAGATTTACTATTACATTTTTGTTTTGCTTGGCTGATAAAGATGAAAAATTTCCTAATGAAAATTCATTATTAAAAGATGTTTAAATATTTTTTTAAATTGTAGACGTGTAAAATTTTTGTAAAAAGTATCCTACAAATTACAGAATCAGGAGAATAGAAATATTTTCAGTTATGTATATATTGAGTTTTTATTATGAATGTAATTTTTTGTATGATTTCTTTAGATTTTTACAGCCATATTTATTGATATATGAATCTTAAACATGTTAGTAAATAAAGTAATCTAATATAAAAACAACAAAGTTCAATTTGATTAAAATTATATTCAACTCAACTAAAACTATATTCAAATTATCAAGGAATACAATTTTTTCTGCAGGTCCAACACTATTAACCTCTGGATTGAAATTCTAGTTTTTTATTTTATTTTATTTATTTGCAGTAAGGATTCAGAAAAATAGAATATTCCATTTTTTGCAAACAACTTTCATATTTCTTGTATGAATTCCTTTAAAATTGGACAGTTTCCTCTTAAAGGTATATCAATTCAATATATGTAAATAATTTGACATTTCCTCCCTGACAAAATGAATTTATTTAATCATTTACATAAGAGGTCATTTCATAAGTATTCTCTGGTGTTCAGCATATTGATGGCCAATATCATAAATAGTAAGTATCAAGGATATATTTAAAGTAGAAAAAAACACTTATTCATGTGTGCATTGTGAGAAGTTGGCAAGACTCAATAGGTGATAGCTAGTGAGATGGGATGCTATCTTGAAGATAACAAGAACTTTTCCAAATTGTCCAATTATGGTTCCAAACTCAAGACAACAGCTAGAAATGAAGGTTAGCTGAATAGGATCCTTATTCCCAAAGCCTGGAATCATGCTGCTGTTTTTCAATCTGCAATATACCAGAGACTCCATCTCAGATATTATAGCAGGATACCAATTTCAAAGCCACTACTAACTTTTAAGCAGAATTGTAAATATTTATGATCATCAGAGTTGGTCTGTTGATCATTGAAATCAGGTAATTTCTTTTGTTTAAGTGATCAGTCAAAATTCTGCATTTCCTTTGGAGATCATAGCCATTGTGTCAAGAGAAAGTCACATGAGAGATAAAATGCCAAACATTAAAAAGAAAAAAATAGAATTCCCTCAATCTGTGATGGCTTGTATTTCAGTCACTGGTGTCAGAAAGATTTGTCTCTTGAAAAGGTCAGTTAGTGTTACTATCAGATTGTCCTAGATCATTTACTTATTGAAGATAAGTTTGGAGATGATGAATTTAACTTCCAGCATGACCATGCTCCACCACTCACACTGAAATCTACAAAAGAATGTTTTAGGGTAGGAGAAGATATCTGTTCTTTATTGGACTGCAAATAGTCCAGATGCAAATCCAATAGAAAATTTATGGGGAGTTATCAAGAGGAGATTAAGAAAATACTATCCATAAAATCTTGAAGAATTGAAGAAAATCATTACTGAATTGTTGGTATTAGTGACACTGGAAGATTGTTGTAGGCTAGTCAGTTCATTATCACAATGAATGAAAAAAAATAGTAAATACAAAGTATTAATATACTAATACAGTTCTTCAAAAATGGTGTTCATTAATAAATGTTTTGTCTTGGTAAAAAAAAAAACAGCTGTTAAAAGCTGTAACAATCTTCAGATTTTTAATATTTTAAATTTCAAAGAAAATCTGTTTTTTTTTTTTTTTTTTTAAAATGCTACTAGATTATTTTAGTATGTCAAATTGATTTTAAGAGTAAACTGTTCAATTTTAAAGGAATTTGGACAAGAAATATAAAAGTCATTTGCAAAAAAAATGGGACATTTCAGTTTTCAAAATCATTTTGGACTGTTATTTTCATATGAAGAATTTCTTCCATGTATAGTTTTCCAACATCCAGTCTGCAAAGTAATGTTTCATAAACCTTCTATAAAAACCAACATATTTGATTTTTGGTTAGGTTTTACCTTGACCAAGTTTTCAAATTTATTGGTAATTATTTTTCATAACTTTTATAAGATTCTTGAAGCTTAAAAAAAATTATCAAATCACTCAGAACAGATTAAAATTTGTTTTTAAAACTTCCTATATTAATAAGAAATGTATATTTTTAGATCAGTTTGAATTGTATCAAAACTACTATTTGGATGATGGTTAAGAATATACTGCTTTATTTTGGTAATTTTTGCAAATAATTTAAACTTTCCATTTAATGTTAAATTTTATTTACCTTCTCATAGATGTTGTAAAGCTACAAAAAGTCATAAATTTAAATGCCATTTTGTAAAATCCAGAAATTGATTTGCTCCTTTCTTTTTGTGCGTGCATATGTATAAAATATATATATATATATATATATATATCATGGAATTTGAACAGATTTTATATTATATTGTGTGATTTGTATACATGCATTTTTTTTCTTTATAAGGCTTTGAGTTAATTCAAATGTTTCTCTCTCACTAAAATATATATATATATATATATATATAATCTCATTGTGAATATCTCACACCAGTTGTGCTGGTTGATGTGACTTGGCAACCAATCAGAGGGGACCTTAGTGCATGTGTATGACAACTCTTCCATGGGGTTACATGAGCTTGTGTATTGTTTGACCATTACATTTACAGTGAATATATACATTACACTTGGCTTGAAAGTTGGATATTCATCTACAGAAACTATTCAAATTATTAAGAAAGTTTTCAGTGATGATTCATCAAGCAAACCTCTGATAAAAGTTTGGTACAGGCACATTTTACTTGTCTAGGAATCCATTGAAAGCCATCTCTGTTCTGCAAGGCCTTTAACAGACAGAAATGTTTAACATATGCTGATTGCAATTGACAGAGCAAGAATTAGAAAACAATCTACAGATTCTATAAACTGTTCAACCATTTTGAATATCCATTGTTCATTCTACTGTGATTTTGGCAAAATATTGCATCACCCAGGCCTGTCCCCTCACTCACCATCTTTATTGGCTTCCTGTGACTTGAATTTTTCCAAAGTTAAAATCACCAATGAATTTTCAAACTGTGGACAAGATTAATGAGTGACAAGGCACCTGTTGATCATCTCATTTAAATATTTAAAATTTAGTTATAATGCGTTCTTAAATTATTTTTTTTTTTTATGAAAAATAAAGGTAATCCTGCTATTTAATTGTAAAAGGTTAAAAATGTAATACGTTTAATACAACTGTCATATAAGAAGTGTTCCAGTATACACTGATTTTCCTCAAACTCATGTCCTGATCTTAATGGTTATCATCCCAGTCTTCATCAGATGTTTGCTTCCAAGTATTTTTGAACCTAACTCTTTATTCAATCCATGAGAGTAGATTGTTCTCATTCCACTGTCCATGAGCATACATCCATGTTGTTTTGAAACATCAGTTTGCATACAACCACGCAAGTTAAGCAATGTTGAGTCTGGTCAGTACCAAGAAGGATGACCACATGCTGTAAGCTTGGATGTGCAGGTGGTTTAATTGATGATGACTCTGAATTGAAATCAGAGTCGAGTTCCTATACCAATTGGGTTTGTTCTATTTACTTACACACAAATACCTTTTTGAGAAAGGTATAAATCCATCTCTTCTCACCCCAATTATGGGTTAATTAGTAAGAATTGTATCAATAAATCATTA
This sequence comes from Acanthosepion pharaonis, assembly GCA_903632075.3. Lineage (NCBI taxonomy): Eukaryota > Metazoa > Mollusca > Cephalopoda > Sepiida > Sepiidae > Acanthosepion > Acanthosepion pharaonis. The sequence goes on along the minus strand of CAHIKZ030004708.1, from coordinate 422,175 downwards.
TTATCCCCTCCAATTCTTAAAATCTAAAATATTTTCTGGCTTTATATACCTGTTAAAAAAAACAAATTAATCAATCCACTGTCCATGTTAGAAAAAATCTCACATAAGTTAATTTATCCTAGTAATGTCACTTGTCTCTTTCACTGTACTAGAGAATATGTGGTGTCTTTTCTTTTTCTTTTATTGCACTACCTGACCTGTAGATTGAATTCACAAAAAAAAATAACAAAATCTTAACCAATGTTTTTATCTACAAGTAAATCAGTGTAAATCCTCATCTCTAATATTCAGACAAGTGTCCAAGTACTTTTTTAATTGTATATATATATTTTTTTTATTCAAATATCAAATAATAATTTCTTAACTGATTTTACATTGCCAATGTTATTACCTCCTTTCTGTGACAAATATTTACCATAAGCTTTGTATACAAAAGGAAACAAATATCTACACAGATTAATAGCAACTATAAAATTTTGTATAACTGAAATGTTATTAAAACTATTTATGCTCAACATATGAAAATCATATATGGAAGAACCAAACAATTACTGAAATTCTTTCTTGAAGAAGTGATTTATCTAAAAGGAAAAATAAGTTTTAGAAAATATATTGCATGAAATTAGTGCACTTTCTTGTGTGCAAACTTTGTGAACCTCTGTATATATGTAAAGAATTTTTTTGTATATATGTGTAAAAACTGACATGTTTGCTAGTAATAATATTTTTATCCATTTATATATAAAAGAAATACTTTTCTCTCTCGACTACATTGATTTAATATTTACAAAATGAAGTTGGTTTGCCATTTCTAATCAAGTTGAATTTGGTAACTTGTCTTTATTTCACGTAATATTGTGCATTAAGCAGTGGATGGAGATATATATATATATATATATATTATATATATATATATATATTATATAAACACGCTCTCATGTGTGTGTATAATATATGTGTGGAATCTGTCAGTCTCAAGAAATTTTGGGTCTACACCCAAAGAGTTCTGCCTCAGCTGTTGATGGTGGTTCAGCATCTGTTATGGCTGTACAGGCCTACACGGGAGTGACAGTCTCAACTGCAATGAATGCATGTGAAGATGCTCTCCCACCGATATTACGTTGTTGTTTTCTTTCTGCTGAGCACACTTCTCCCCGGCAACAAGCCTCCATTTCTCCTCTCTTCGCTACAGCCCTCAGTGTAAATCTTGTCTCCAGCATGAGCAATCTTTGGCAACGTCTTCCCACCTCCCGATGTCCATGTCTATTGCCCTTCTGTCCCTTATGCAGACATCCTTGAAGCAAACATGAGGTTGCACTCTTAACAGTGGTTAATTCCTCATACAGAAGGACCTTTGGAATCCTCCCATCTGGCATACAGTGTACATGATCAAGCCAGTCAAGTTAGTGCTGTTGGAGAAGGGCATATAAGCTGGGTAACAGGGCACCGGTGAGAACTATGGCACTGGTGACCTGGTCGAATCAATTGAGATATATATATGAAGCTAATTTTAATTTTGGCCCTGAAGAATTAATTTTAAATTTAGTCTGAGTAAATCTTTTGGAAAATATCTTGCTTAACTTCTTTTGTGAAGCTCTGTTTATAGCAAGATGCCATTTTTCTTAGAATTGAAAAAAAAAACATTATTTTGCAGTGAGAATTTGTATGTGTTTACTCTTAAAAGGTTTGTTATTTAGACATGGCTCATTTTATAACTGAGATTTACATTTCTAGTGACAAATTTCAGAATTTCAAGTGATAATATGGACATATAATGTATAACCTACATTAAAGAGTGTCTGTAGTTTTTAAACTAACTTTTTTGTAATTTGGGTGTCTGATTTTAAGAAGTTCCTATTAGTCAGATCTTTATCAACAGTTTGATTACCATTTTCTACATGTGGCAAGTAACATTAATTTCCAAAACAATGAAACTTTTTTTTTTTTTTTTTTACATCTTTTAATTCTTTTTTTACTAAAATATTTATTTAGAAAAATCCAGTTTTGCATGGTAGATTTCAAAGAGCATTATGATCATTACACAAATGTACAACATTGCATCAAGTAAACATTCACAACACTTGTTTTTTTTTATTTTGCATTTTATTTTACAATAATCCTTGAATTAATTTTTGTTTGCAAATTTCATTAACATATATTTTAGTTTTGGAGAAGATTTTCAAAATTATTTTGGTATTTTGAATGGATTCAAAAATATTAAAAACATCAGGAATTGTTTCCATTATTTTGACACTTATAGTTACAATAAAACTTTTAAAAAAATTATATATAGGGGTAGTAAAGTGTTAGTATAATCCAGGCGAGTCCTATTAACACAACATAGAATTTGAAATATGTTAAAACTGACTCACAAAAGACCGGTCAATGTTTATTTTCATTACAATTGAAATTAAGATACCTTTAGTAAATGACCATGGTCATTTTCTAAAGGTATCTTGATTCCAATTGTAAAGGTGTGTGTATATATATATATATATATATATATATATATATATATATAATTATTTTGCATCCCATGAGTGACCAATATGTTTATAAAATACAGTAAAGGCGATTCATAAACTGAAACTATTTTTCCATTTGGAATCAATGTAGAGAAAAAAGGCACAGAACAATAAAATTTGAAAAGAAAAGCATGGCACAACACATGAATATATGCAACACGGCAATCAACTCAGAAATTATTCTGTTCGTGTTAACTTGGTTTGGCTATGTTGTTTGAGAACCAAAATTTTGTTCGATAACCGAGGCATTTTATACCTTGAATTTTCTATTTGAAAACCGATTTGTCCCATATGTGAGACATTCGACAACCAAGGTTCCTCTGTACTTGGTATATTTGTGCATTATCCAATAAATCCTCAATAGCAATTTCATTTATAAATTCTTATTCATTGGTGTATTTAAATTTCATTGATCACTCAAAAAGATATTTACAAAGTTGTTTAATAATAACCCAATTTGAGAAAGAAATTTACCTTTTGAATTTACTCTCAGACTGAATAATTTTTGAGCACTAATTGAAAGAAGCAATGCCAATTTGATGTCCTGGCTCAGACATAGAAGTGAATTTCCATTTAATGCCAATAAAACAAAAAAATTTATCATTCATCTGGCATTATAGTTATGTGCGTGACTGATAGAAATTTCCACCATTTGCAATTGAGCCATGAAATTGCAGTGTGGATAAAATTTCCCTCTGTGGACATACAGGTGGTATAATGGATAACAGCTCAGAATAAGCAATTGGAGAACTAAATTTGAATTCCAACCGGGTTTGTTACATTCACTTATGTATAAATACCTTTGAGAAAGGTATGAATTCATCTCTTCTCTCCCAGCTATGGCTTAAATAGTAGGACATGTATTTGGAAACAGGTTAGGACTCGAAAAATCATTTTTACTCTCAAAAAAAATTGTTAATGCAATATTCACAGTCAAAAAAAAAAAAAATTATTCTTACAATCCAAAATATGTTTCAGCTTTAAATAACCCACAAAGGGTTCAAAAGCTATCTTCTGCAGCTAATAAATTAATATGTACTTGTATTTTCTCATGTTCCATCCAAATAAAAAAACTTACAACCTCTGCTGGATTGTATTGCATACATGTACTCATTTTTGTGTGTGGAAAAGATATATATATATATATATATATATATATATATATATATATATATATATATATATGAAGAAATATAGTTTTAAAGTGTGCTATATTTATGGGATAGTACTCAATATCAGAGTTATAGTGTGTATAAATATAAAAGTAGACATTAAAGTCAATACTCAGAGGTGACAGGCTGTTTCATGCTAGGCGCAATCATCAGGCCAATTGCATCCCGCATGAAACAGCCTGAGTATTGACTTCAATGTTCACTTATATATATATATATATATGTGTGTGTATTTGCTAATGTTATTTAAAATAACTTAGCTACATGCTTTTTAATGAAAAGTGAAATAATTTATATGTAAAATTGATTTTTCAAATACTCTTTACATTTGTCATAAATTGTGTATCTTATGTTGCCTTGTAAAAATGTTCATAAATTCCTGCTAAATAAAACTATAATCCATTTTCACTTTTAGGTGATAAAATGAAATTGTACAACTTTTTTTTCAAATAAAAAAAAAGGTATCCTCTCTCATTCTCTTAGATAAACTTAATCATCCCAAATTTCAAATGATGAAATTACGATTAATTTGTATATATCATGGCTACTGCTCTTATTACTTCTTCTCTATTTTAATACAATATAAAAAACATAGTACTTTTTTTTTATATTCTTGGTTAAGACATATGACCTGTAATTTATCTCTGAACATTTATTCAATTTTTAAAATTAAAAAAGGCAAAAATAGTAAACCAGATTAAATCATAACAAAAGCAGTAATTCTCTCTCTCTCTCTATATATATATATATATATATATATATATATATATATATATATATATATATATATATATATGACAACCAAAGCTGTTTACTTATTAATGTGCATAGAATATAGTTTGATTTTCCAATTGCTTTTCCCCTCTTGTGTTTTGTCAACAATTTTGTTTGGTGCTGTTGATATTTACCAATTCCTTGGCAGCATGTACCAAATTTTGCAGCCTCACCCAAGTATTATGGGAGGTGATTTTTTTTTTTTTTTTTTTTTTTGTTGCACCAAACAAGTAATCAAGGAAAGTCTAAATAATGTGTGTGCGTGTTAGTTTTTGGTTTGGCAAGCAGGTTCAATTGGTTCTCTTTCCTGCAGGAGCTCCTTTCCAGACAATTTGTAAGTATCACTGATTTATCTCTATTGGGCTGGCTAGCTGGATGGGTGGGTGGACAATTGTATCAATGACAGATTGAGTACTCACTTGAACTTCGTTGGCCTGTCTTTCCTTTCCCTTTCCTAATAAAACTCTAGCACATTTAAAATAAATATTATTGTAGGAATTTATTTTGAAAATACATTTTATTTCTAGTAATAAAATAGGTATCTATATACTGTAGATAGTACAGATTTTAAAAGCATGATATGGAATGTAACAAGATGAAGTAACATTTAACTAAAATATGTTTGGGCAATGCTAGTTCATCAAGACTGTCATTTGAACATGTGTGATATTGTTATAGTTGCATAATCACAAAGGAAAAATTTCTGGGTTTCCTTTATCATACTGATTCAAGGCACTTAATATTATCTATGATATAAGGAATAGTAAATTGTTTATAATTTCAAAAGGAAAAATTTTTAATACTACAATTCAAAATTTATAAACAATTAAAATAAGCATACTACAATAAATAAAATGCTAGGAAACTATATGCAAATATGTGTGTATTGTTCATATAAAAAGACAAATTCAACTCACATTAATTAAATATTACTTTATTTATTCAAATAAATCAAGTGATTCATTCATATTAGCATAATTAATATTAAAACAGAGCTTAACATGAAATATTAGAAAGAAGATCGATAAGATTGTCTTGTCTGAGTTCAAATTCTACACTGGCTTGCTTATCTTTTCTGTGCAGGCACAAATGTACAATGAACAATTTATCACAGAATAATTTATTTTTTCTAAATGTGTAACAGAGTAGATATTTTTGTTTGTTTTTATTAAAAAAAATTTGCTATCAGATTTTTTTAATTTTGAAAATTTACTTTTTTTATTTTTTTTAATAGAATAGTTTTTCATGTTTTTTTTCTGTTATTTTTTTTCTAAATGATTACTTAATAGAAATTTTACTACATTGTTTATTTTATCTTCTCTGTGGTAATCTGTTATTTGATGATAGATGTAAGTTAAGCAGTTTTATGCCATTTTTGTAGTTGAACAGACCTAATGCTACAAAGGTCTTTTATTTTTTTATCAGGTTGTGTCCTAAGTAATTTCCGTTATTGGGAAACATTTGTAATAACAAATGTATCATCCTAACTATTACTTATATGTGGCAGTTAAGAATACACTTGGATTACTCTAGCATAGTTTTTACACAGCAGTAGCAGCATACACAGCCGATTTAAAGGAAAAAGAAAATGTTGCTCTTCTCCATGACAGTGCAAGGACATATACATCAAAAATAATAATAATAACAAAGGATAAAGTTCAGAACTCAGTTGGTTTGTTTTGCCTGACCTTGCACAAACCAATTATTCCTTTCTTTTTTTTTTTTTGGTTGCTGCAAAATGCTTTCATGGTGAAAATTTACTCTAATGAAAATCAGATTCAAGAGTCTGCCAAAAACATTTCCACATCAAAACCTGCAGAATTTTACTTATCAAAGTGTTGCCTGATACATAGGGCCTAGTACTGAGAAATGAGAGAAAGGAAGACATTTTAAATATGTAAAAGCAATTGAAACATGAAATAAGCACTTAATTTAAAATTTCAAAAGCTATATTATTTTCACTCTTTGATTGGATGCCCAGGGCTGTTGCACCCTCTGCTCCCCTTTCTGCTTTTATGATTATAACTTCTGCTGATTATAGTCCCATATAGCTTCAAATTGAAAATGTGCTTTTGCATAATCTCTGGATATATTACAATTGTCATAATAGTTTAACATCACTTATTTGACAACATTAGACTCCACAGATTCAAGCTTTAAGTCCTTTGCTTCCACCATTTCTGTGTTCTCTGATAGACTTAAATTAATTGCAGATTTTTTTTTTTTTTTTTTTTTTTTTTTTTTTTCATTCATTATATATATATATATATATATATATATATATATATATATATATATATATATATATATATATAAAAAATATTATAGGTTATACTATTTAACTGTTGGGTGTTATTTTAGAATTTGGTTTATCTTGTGTCCTCTCTTCCTTATCACTGGCCAACCAACAAAAAACAAATTATCCAATTATTAACCTGGAATGGAAATAAACCTGCCTATTTAGATCCCCTTCTATAGAAGCATGCCTGGTAGAATTAACTCTAAATTAAACCCATTGCTTCAATTTTCATTTGGATGTCAAATACTAACTCTAAGCTTTGGAACTTATGAATAAACATTTAAGAACGGAACATGAATAACAAATTAAATCTTTCTTTTTTTTTATGCCTGAGCCTTTCTAAATAAATCTGCACAATACCCTTTTTAAATTGCTTCAGTGGTTGGTAAATACTAATCTTTTTGTCAAATACCCAACACTTCTAACATAACAGCATCTATTCTTCATTATTTCATTTACAGGAACCACCACCACCACCACCACTCCTTCACTTTCACGTTCACCTCTTCCTTTTCCTAAGATAATATTCATATCCCAGTTACTTCTAAAATTCCTTTACTTATTTTAATTGCATCTTGGTAGTATCAAAATAGTCATTATAATTTAGTTTGGTAAATTGTAAGTGAATTAATCTTTATTTGTTATAAAGAGAAGAAGAAACTATAAAAATCAGATTTTAGATTTAATGAAAAAAAATTGTGATAAAAATAGTTTGCAATGAAAAAACAGAAGAGAAAAAATATCCCTATTGCTGTCATCGCTAAAAATTAAAAAAAAATAATTGTCTTTCTTTTAAAAGTGCTTCATATACATAAAGGTGAATATAACACTTAGTGTTAAAGCATCATCAGAATTGACCCCATTGTTAAATAAATCTTAGGTTTTGTAATAAATAAATCATGACCTGATTATCAATTTATTCTGATGCAAGGAATTTCTAAACATTGTGACTTGAGGCTCAACTTAAAAGTTCATAATTTCAAGTAGAAAATCTCAAATTTTTACCTGGCCTCCATTCCATCACTGAATATCAAACAGTATTGAACAACTTTTTCAGTTTCAATAATTTACACATTTTTGCACAAAACTTGTTTATTTTTCAGTGTTCTCTTTTCTGCTCACTAAAATTGAATTTTTTTTTTATTTTTTATGAATTGTTTTTCATTTCTGAAATTTCAAAATGGTTTCCCTGCATAGATGAAGATTTAACTTGTTATCATGTCTCCTTTTTTGTTTTGTTTTTCTCTCTCTCTGATGTGATGTGAATGCATCAAATGAGTGACAAGATTCTTGAATAACACTTTATTTTCTATTCACCATTATTCAGTACTTTAAACTGTTTCCTCTTTGTTTATACATGATTATTTTGCTACAACTTGATTTGTGTGTGTGTGTCCTTGCTGTATTTTACTTCTCACTCATATAAATTGGTAGATAGTGAACAATATTTTTCATTTCAGTTATATACTGGTCATCCAGTTTTTGGATCACCTCTTGAAAACTAAACTTGTAGTTGCTTGACAGACATGTTAACAAGCAAATCCCCCATTATATTTTCTCAATATAGCTCTCTTCTGCATTGAGCTACCCAAACTACCTTGATGGTTTTATCTATCTATCGATCTCATAAATATTATCATCAAGTACAATAAAATTTTACATCATACTGCATTTTTTTGTTTTCAAATGCTATGTGAAATTTGACATATACACATATTTATATATTTAAAAAAAATACATGTTTTTTGTCATGTATTAAAATTATGCTTATATATTCTTAAGGGTTATTGCATAACAAAATATTAGCTCATTCTTTACCATTGTCCATCAGATTCTTTAATATGGCACCACTCAAAAAATTCTTCACTCACTTTATTTGAATAAAGAAAAAAGTCTTTAATGTTATAACATGATCATGTCTCTGTATGGAGATAATCAAACCTCTTTCTAATTGTTTTTCTTTGTAAACCAATTAGTTTTGATTTATATATCTTTAACAAAATAATTCCCTAGGATTTGTAAACATTGCAATATCAAGGTAGTATTCAGTAACACAACAACTTTTTGAATCCTACTAAAGTTAGTCTCTCATATAAGAAATGGGTGATAAAAAATAGCATATATAACATCCCATACAAATATGAAAAATAATGACAGAGAAGATAAAATCAGACTTTTGAATTACAGGAAAGTCATATCCAAAAGTCAAGTAGAAAAGTCTGATATAGCAAAGCATAGAGAAAGAATAACCATACTTTTTCTGGGATAAAACCAAAGTAGTAACTAGTGAACATCATTGGAGAGTTAGAAAATTAACACCTATTTATATTAATCTTGTAGACAAATGTTTAAGCTTTTTCTCGCTTAGCCAAAGAAGAATTGATGAGCAACTTCACATGTATAAATGTGGAATTGCCAGATACTTGTGTTGCAGTAAATAGGTTGGTCCAATCAATGTATTTGCTACCATTTCTTTCCTTTATGCAAGAATTTTCTAGTTTACACTATTTAAAAAAAAAAAAAAAAATAGAAGACCTCAACCTTTTCCATATAGATGTTAATCCTGAAGGCTGTAAAATAAAGAAAACAAATGAGTTGGAAAAACTCTTGAAAAATATATTTCTTCCTTTTGCTTTTTATCTGTTATTCTAAATTTACCCTTATTAAAACCAATGACAAATATTTTAAATTCTTATTCTTTCATTAGAATTTAATTCTTTTCCCAACCTTTTATCTATTATATGCATTGTGATACATGAAACAAATGAATTTAGCAATTCAAAATTGTCTTATCACATTAGAAATGCTATCATGTTCAAATATGATTAAGATTGAAAGTTTTTTTTTTTTTTTTTTTTTTTTAGTTGGTTAATGATGAACTTTTGATAACCATCCTGGTTTGTTTGCTGCATTAACTGCTTGTATTTGAAAAAAAATCTTCTTACAAAATAATGCAGAAAAGACAGTTATATATTAACATTCATTTTATTAAATAAACCTTATTGAAAGAATCCAAACTTTGTTTTCAGGTCCCAAACCAATTTAGAAAAAAATAAACACTTGTTTTATTTTAACCTTTTATCATTTTTGTGAATGTTTCTGTTCAGTTCTTGATTTTGATTGTTTTTCTTCAACTAAATTAAATAAGCCTATTTTGTTTTTTTAAAAAAAAAAGTTCATTTGCAGATCAAGAAACCTGAATAATTCAAGTAATTTAGACATAAATCCTATAATAGAAAGTAAGTGGGGGGGGGACAGCTCCTCCAAAAATCATTCTGCATCATGGTTGGCTTTGGGCAGTACTATCAGTAGATATATCTATTCAAATATGTGTACTCACTATATATATATATATATATATATATATATATATTTAAGTACTGCTTAACATGGTCAAATTGTAATGCCTTTTCACTATTTTGACTTGATATAAATAAAATTAAAATAATCTAATTGAATTTTTATTTTAATGTCCTTGGTTTAGCTTCTTTGTTTGGTTAAATATTTTGTAGCCCATCCAAAAAAAAACATTTTTAAGGGCCTATAGCATCTAAACGGTTTTGAACAAATGTAAAATGAAGCCAAAACTAGTTTATTTGTATAGGAAATGATAGGGATACCAACTTTCAGCTTCATATTTTCTTAAGAATCAAATTTATAAGAGGCCAAAATTGACAAAACCATGATTTTGGCATAAGATGTTCTAGAAAAATGTTTAAACCCTAGACAGAAGTTTGTCCACAAAATGAAACTTCAATCACATAATATGTGGTAAAAATATTAAAAGAAATTTTTACTGGACTTTTGATGTCACAAAAATAGGCAACTTTAAAAATGTTAACAAAATCAAGCAATTTTCAAACAGTAATACTGACATTCCTATAACAGAAATGAATGTTTACTATATAAAAATAATCTATTCCATCATAAATGACAGGAAAATTAACTTGGATGCTGTATTTGACTTCATTTGTGAGAAGGTCTCAAAGTGGACAGTTTCTTTGCATTTTGGCCATTATCAGGTCCTTATAAAAATAAAAGTACGTAAAACACATCTAAGCCATTTAAATTTTTGTCATCTATAGTAATGTTAGCAAGTTTCAAATCTGTAAATGCAATATCCTTGGAGCTATACTTTATTTAGAAAAATGCAGGGAAATGTTCTGGTTTTAAAACAAAAAATGTAGATCTAATATTTCAAATTTTTCAAATAAATTTGATCAAGGAATATCTTAATTTTCCCAAATTTTTTTTTGAGAGGGTCAGCTGTGGCTATTGGTTGATTTGAGATGGAATGACCCAGTTGCATGCTGGAAAATATAATTACAATGAATTTTAACTCTTTAAAAGTAAATATTTTGAAATTCGTAACAGGAATTTAGTTCTTAGTACTAACAGAACTGAATATTATTTAGAAACTTTGAATCTTACCAAATATCTGAATATTTTAGTCTGTCAACCTTCAGCACAGACTGTCATTCCTTTTTAAATGTTAGTGTAAATTTTCTACCCTGATGTGATGGCTAACAAGCAGATCTCACAGACTTATTCACTTCATTTATAAGTTTGATCTTCATTAAATATCATATTTGCGACCTTGTGCCAGAGTAAGCCAAGTAAATATTTGGGTGACTCACTGTAAAATAGTAGTTAGCAAGCGTATCACAGAAACTGTTACTAATGTTGTGACGTTTGATCCTTACTGTGTACTCCATACTTATGTCAAACTAAGTCATTTGTAGGAATCTGCACATATAGTGAGACAAATACTACTGGAAGTAATTTAATATTCAAATACATTTACAGATTTTCAAATTATCTCCATTACTATAAACATTGTTAAAACAAGAGGTATAAAACCTTACAGCTAAAACATTGAATAAGATCAGCTGAGCTTTGCATCTAGACATCTTGGATGCAAAAAAAAATTCCACTTAAAATTTAGCATTCCTACATCTTCAGCATCTTCCCTTAGTACATAATTATAACAAACATTTATGTTTATATCTGCCCTCACTTACACACACACACACACACACACACACACACACACACAATTCTATCAATAAGAACATTACTTATCTGTCTATATTTCTGAGATGGTATATTATAACTATTTACACCTGTGGACTAAATAAAGGGTTCACTTCAAAATTCCAACATATATCATCTGAAGAAGGTCAGAGTGTACAACAGCCAAAACAGCATGAATATAGCAATATAGATGAGGACAACAGCCTGCATGATGTAAATAGTGTTTACACATTACATTTTGTCTGCTAAAAGGACTTCATCGTTTTAGCAGACAAAATGTGTTACATAGAACTTTTTTTTGACTTCAATTACATTAGATAAAATTGTTGTAAAAAATTTATCACATTAATTTTTAATAGTACAAATGGTGTTAAATGTTTTATTCTTTTAACTTTTCCATAGTACTCAGCATATGCTTTAAGTATGCTAAGTAAAATTAGAATCTAATTAGGAAGAGGAGTTTATATGAACAACTGGACAAGATTTTAACATTTTATTCCTTTACAATAACCTTGCTTATAGGCCCCATAAATGAAATCTTGCCTCTCTTGACTTAAAAGATTTAGAATAAAACTCCTGCCCTGTTGTTGGATATAAATTCAAATTCAGTTGAATTATTATTTTTAAATCTGTTTGAGGGGAGCTTTGTAAATTCTCAAGACAGTAAAGCTACAAAATTTTTGTTGTTCTTTGATAGAATAATCAATTGATTCTTTGAGTAAACAATGACAAAACTCTTGATGTTGTCATGTTATTTATGTAATGCTTGGTACATTGTATCTTTTGGAAAGCCAAAGCAATTGTTATGCTTTGTTAGTTAGACTGATATTGCCTGTCTTGTTTGCTTGCCTGCCTGTCCTTTTAAACTTGTCTCAGAATGAATATTTTTCTTTTATTATTGCACTGATTGTTCATTCAGTGACCAAAGAAGTTTGTTGCACTTGGAAAAAAAATCTTCCAAGCACAGATTCAAAACTTACAACATTTATTACATCATCATTTTTGGAGTGTTAAGATTTTTTCTTTTCTTTTCTTTTTTTTTGCAATTTACACTCATCTTTGATGTTTTTGAATTATTCATCATGAGATAATTTTACTTTTTATTAATTTTTTTTTTTTTAAATGAATTTTGTAGAAGAAAATATCTTCTATAATTCATCACAGTTTGAGGGGGGGATTGTTTAAACATGCAATAAGGCTTCATTTGCAAGAGTACAAGGTTGTTATTCACAGCCCACACATGCACAATTGGGGATAAATCTACTTACCAGAAGAAGTATATTAGATTATCTCACAAAGTTTTTATAAGTAATAAAAAGCAACTTTAGTTATGGTCACAGGAAAGAAGACTGTTTTGGGAGTGGCAATGATTCTTAACTAGACATAATAAAACTTGTGTTGTCCCCGGTGTTGCCACACTTGAACAATATTAGAAAATACAACAATTACATGTTGTTAATTCAAAAGCCAATAGATGAGTGTAATAATAAAAATTTCTATTGAATATTAAAATGTATCAACTTTTTGCATTCAGAATTTCCCTAATGGCATTACAAAGAAAATAAATTGATAAAATTTGAAAAATACAAGAATTATGTTTCTTATCTAATGTCATTTTTCTCACTCTTTTCGTTCTATTACTCATTTTTTTCTTTTTGTTTTATGAAGTTTTTATTGACAATGTTAGTAGATTCTAAAATAATATCAAACATTTGTACTTGTTTATATTTGGAATTATATTAATAATTTGCATTTTAATATAAAAGCTGAGTTAGTGTTTATTTTTGGACCCTACTTTTTTTTTCTTTTTTTTTTTTTTTTGAAGACATTTTTTAAATAATATTTAACACAAGTTTTTTTTTAATATTGCCACTTTCATTATTCTGTAATTTCTAATGACAAATTTATAATTGATTTTTAACTGTTTATTCATTCCTTTGTTTTCCTATTAAAAATATTTATTAAAATTTCTAATAATTTTCAGGTGCTCAAAAATGCTAGAAAACATAGAGAAAGCATTTTACATGAAGAGTTTCACATTTTTCATTGCAAAAAAATATTAAATTAATATTCAGAATAAATTTTGACCCGATATTGAATCACCTGAAGATGATTGGAAAACCAACCAGCTGAAATGTTACAAACTCTGAACTCAAATGATGAGTGTTTGGTCAAGAAATAAAATTTCTAACTGTGATCCAACACCCATATTTTGGTTTCTAATTTTCTAAACTGATTATCTGAAAGCCTATTTTCTTACAAGTTTTCCTGTGTGCAGCTGCGATTTGCAGTCCCTTATGAGTAAATCAACAAAAAAATAACAAGAAAAGTCACAGTTGAAATTTATTTTTGATTTACAGGATGTGACTTGTTTCCTCTCATTTGATTATTCTTGATTTTGCACTGCACTTATCTGACTTTTGCCTCTTTGTCTTTCTTTCAATGAATTTGGAATTTTTTTCAATGGAGCCTGAAGCTCTTGTTTTGATTTTCCAGTGGCACCTGATGCAATCCACCACCACGTGAAGACTTATCGTGAAGACTTAAAGAATATGCATTGCATAGCACCAGAATATGAAGGTATGGTTGTCATTCCATCTCCACACTTGTCCTGTGCACGACGATAAACTACATCCAGCAGCAAGACCTCTGATTGGGAGGTTTTGATGAGCATGAAACCACTTCTTAATTGCTGTTGTTCCCAGGTCCACCCTGACCTGGGGTAATAACACCTGTTATGTTCCCAGCTATGAGCAAATAGTGAACACCCCCCCCCTCACTCCAACTAAAACAAAACGCTATGAAAGTATAGAAATACATTTTTATAGTAAAAATACTAGCAATACATTTTTATATAAAAAATGACCAACAATACACACATACTAACAATGACCCCATGCAAAACAGTTTAAAATACTACCAAACAACCAGCATAAAAGAACTTTCATGACATTAGTCCATATAATATCCTACAATTTCTTGAACTGTATTCCAAAATAACTTCAACAAAGCCACTACATAAAATGCACTTCACCACTTTTAGTTATGTCTAAACATGTATATGCACAAATGCAGAGTATCATCTACCATGTATCAAATTGTGAAAGCATAATAATATATATCATATTTTTATTACTTCCAAGCTCCCAAGAAAATTAAATTTTGGCATTAAATGACCCATAAGGAGTTGATATGCCATTAAACAGATAAATCAATCACTCAATCTCCACACCCATCAGGTAACATTTTTATTTTTTATTTTATTTTTTTTGTAAGTTCTATTAAAAGTTAATGACCCTAAAAACAAAAAAACAAAATTAAGCTGTATTTGTTTTTTCTTGAATGTTATGTTGGTCCCTCTATAAAAACCAAAATTCTAATCCTGAAGGAGACTAATGAAAGAGCCCCAAAATGGTATATCTTATATTGTTTTTTAATTTTTGATTATTATTATTATAAACTTTAAACATTAGCTTCTTCCTTGAGCAAAGTTGCAAAATTCTGATTTGGAACCCAACAAAACAGACTGACCATTTAGGAGAAAGGTTGAAATGTCTTTCTTCTCCAAGACCAAATTGCTGTTAGAAGCCTCGGTACTTCCAAATTATAACTGTTAGGTAAAGAATTAATGGAGAAAAAAAAAACAGTATTTTTTGCTCAACCATTTATAACTTTTGAAGTCATTTTTATAATTCAGTCAGATTCTGTTATTTTTACAAGGGTGTGCAAAAGAGTTCTCAGCCTGACCAATAAGACCTTTCTCTCAGAATCTAATGTTTAGTCCTTTGGTCAGATTTTGAGAGGTAGGTCATACTGAGTTTTTTAGCATGTTTTGTACTGTTTTCATCATATTCCTAATGAACATTTGACAATGTTTAAACTTTGTAACCACAAAAAAATTGGTGTGTAGAAAAAGGCAGTTATTCACTTAACACTGCTAAATAGATAATATATCATTATTGAAAATGTCTTCGTTTATAGTTCATTGATTTTTTTTTATAAAATTATGAATAAAAAAAATAACTTGTTTTCATAGTTATTTATAAAATGGTAAATAATAAATATTAAATTGTAGTTGATTTACATATTTCTCTAATTTTGTAATTTTTTATAAATTCTTGAATAAAAAGATTTTTCAAATTTATTTCTTTATAAAATGGTAAATAATAAATCTTTATATAAGGTAAATAATAATTATCACATTGTATTTCATTTACAAATTTTTATAATGCTATTAATAAATATTGCCAAGGGAGTCGAGAGTGTATATAGTAATAATGGTGTCAAAGCAATAACCATTCTTTTGACACCATATTCTCATGGGCACAAAGGTTAAACTTTGCCAAACATTTAATATAGACCTAAACAAATACATTGTACCTACATTTAGTAATCAAGATTAATACAATTATTTAATCTCAGATGATTATCATTTTTGTACCACATTTCTTCCCACCTTTGTATTAAGAATTAGTTTCACTTTAATAAAACCTACTCAATGGAATTTGTATTCCATTCTTTACTTCCACGAATTCAGACCTCAGCTAGGACCCACCATGCCACATATACAGGTTCAAATCATCCCCATTCCCTTCATATTCCATTGATAAGGAGGAAGTTCCATTCAAACAATTTCTTCCTAAGCGCTGTTACATTGTGGAACAGACTCTTGAAAGAATGCTTCTCTTATCACTATAATTTTAACCTCTTCAATTCTAGAGTCAGTTGTTTATCTATCCTGCATATTCCCATAATATGCACTTCTTTCTTCCTCCTTTTACGCCCTTACAACAACCTTATTCAGTAACCGATACCTTGAGTGGCTCTTGGACCTTGTATTGAGTGAACAATAGTATATAAAAGATATTACTAAGCAATCATGATATGCTTATGTCCGAATAGTAACCAACCATTTTCAATCTTTCAAAACCCAATTCTTTGGATGTAATTAAGTAACTAATTAAACTGGATCTATTGCCTATGCATGATACTTTCACATGGAGTTATTCAGTCAGCATTCAGATGCCTTTCAGTAAGCATATGACTATTGCATTTCTAGGTGAGTATATTAGCAAAATCTTGTGAAGGTTTGTTTTTTTTTCCTTTCATTACATCACCAAGTCTGTCAAGATACCTGCCCATGTCCAGAGTTGACACCCTACAACATCTATCTCCATTGAAAGGAAGAAATATTTTAAACCATGGAAAAAGATTAAGGAGACAACAATGAAGCTTTTGCTGTCTCTTGATATCCATCAAGTAAACATGTGCCTATCTTTTTCTTTCATTTCCATCTCTAAATTTTTCCTTTCACCTGTTTCATTTACTTATTTTTTTTAGAAATTTTCTTAGTTCCTACACTTTGCCCTTCATACCTCTTTTCTTCCTCATCCTTTTCCTTTCTTTATTTCAATTCTTGTTCAATATTATATACATTTTTTGATCATACAGAACTAGAGATCTGGCAGATACTACACTGATCCTAGATAAAAAAAAAATAAGTAATGGTTGCACATACACACAAGCAGAATAATAGTATAGATGGAATATAATTATAAGTACAATTGTAGCATAATTGTATGTATATATATATATATATATATATATATATATATGATGACAGTAAAAGATCTGTCTGTAAATGATCCAGACAAAAAGCCTACCTCCCTAGACCAATTGTGATTTTCACCACTTTTAAAGAATTTCTCTTAAGACTTCACATGCCTATCTGAGCATCTCTTCCACTTTTCAAAACAGTTTATAAAGTTCTCTTTAGGGATTTCCATCAGCTGGCTCATTCTGATAAAAAGAAATATCATGGTAAAACAATTATTTTTGAAATGCACTAGACAACTGCTTGTTGCTTAATCTATATTTATGTATCTTTTCTTGCATTTGATCTGTTTAGAATTTACCTGACCAATTAAAAATAATGCCCACAGTATTGAATTAATTGTACCTTTCATTGTAACTCTTTGCAATCTCTTTTCAGGTCCTGGTCAAGTGACAACCGCTGTAGATATTTACTCATTTGGAATGTGTGCATTAGAAGTAAGTATTGAGTATAAACTGAAATATTTAACAATGCAATAGGGGAATTTCTATGGATATATTATTATCATAGAACTCACCATGAGCTTATTCAATCATTAACTTGAGAATTAAGATCCATCAGAAAATTCAATTAGGAAAACTGAAATTTTCATGGGTATTTCTAGTTAGAAATAATGACTAATATCATCAGGTATTTTTTGCTAGAAAACCTCATCAATCAAAAGTAACTTTATAGAAACTTCATACAACCAAATTGTTGTTAGTCATTGATGTTTATCACTATACTGTCTTGATGGAGACCAATGATTTAATTCACATGATAGAGCCACAATTAATTTCACAGCCTATACCTTTATTTTAATGTAGAAACAAAATCTAGTTGGATAATAATCATTTTCATCTGAAATTAAACTCATTATCTGCTGTGTTAACTGAATTTGCCTCAAATGCATTATAATAGATTAAGTATTTGTTTCATTTTTAATAATCCACTAAAACTTGCAAAGTGTTTCTCACAGCATGTAATATTTCCAGATCAAGGAATTGCATACTTTATTTTCTTGTGTATAATACAAGAAATTTTGAATGGAAATTAAAGACAAAAAAGATGGGTAGCATTGTACACATGTTCACATTTTCGGAAATTTTTAACTCTTATTTGAAGCAGCAAGATTGCAAATACACTCTGTTAGCACAATAGATAGTAATGCACAAAGTAGGCAGGTGTTGATAACAATTATTTACAAAAGGTATTTGATATGTCAGCAATATTTGTTCTTTGGGAATCAATGTAATTGAACCTCTTTTGTCTCAAAGACAGGAAATTCACTGAAATTGATTAAAAAGAAAATAATAAAAGTATACACAAGATCTGTCATGTTTTTGATAACATTAATTGTACAACAAAGCACCTTTTCCAAAACATAAGTTTTAAAACAGAAATTAGAAGAAACATGCAATGGCTAAACATCCAGTTCATTTCTATTTATTATCATGAAAAATTAAATATTTTAGGGAAATATATGTACAACATTGAGATTTTAATGCATAATATGGTACAACTTATAAAAAAAAATTACATAGGGATGTCTGTGCTACAGGGTTGTATTATACTCAAGGATGTAATTTATTATCAGTTTTTAACTTCAGAAACAGAGTCATATTATACACCAAAAAATGTTTGTACAGTATGTTTTTAATGACTCTGCATATTGGCTTATAATTTCATTTTGTGCTTCCTTTTTCTTTCAGATGGCAGCTTTAGAAATCCAAGGGAATGGAGAAGCTAATGTTACACCTGAAGCAATCACAAACACATTAGATTCCTTAGAAGATTCTTTACAAAGGGTAAGTATTGTCCTCATTTCTTTTTCAGCAATTCTAATGTATTTCAAGCCAGTTGAATTCAAAGCAATTGGTCTGATATGTTAAACTTGTTATAATTCTCACCTGTTATTTGTGATGTACCAATGATCAACCAAAATGGTTTTAGTCTCTAAAAAGTTAGGAGCTTGATTATCTGGCAAAGGACATTTTTACCTGGTCCCCAAGGAAAAGTGGAAATGTCCCAATAGGCAGTACTGACTGAACACCATTGCTCTTTTTTTCTTCTTTTTCCTTTTACTTTTTTCTTTTTCCTTTTTCCTTTTTTCTTTTTTCTTTTTTCTTCTTTCTTTTTTCTTTTTTCTTTTTTCTTTTTCCTTTTACTTTTTCCTTTTTTCTTTTTCCTTTTTCCTTTTCCATTTTTTCTTTTTCCTTTTCCATTTTTTCTTTTTCCTTTTCCATTTTTTTTTCTTTTCCTTTTCCATTTTTTTTTTTTTCTTTTCCATTTTTTCTTTTTCCTTTTCCATTTTTTCTTTTTCCTTTTCCATTTTTTCTTTTTCCTTTTCCATTTTTTCTTTTTCCTTTTCCATTTTTTCTTTTTCCTTTTCCATTTTTTCTTTTTCCTTTTCCATTTTTTCTTTTTCTTTTTCCTTTTCCATTTTTTCTTTATTTTTTTCTCCTCTTTTCTCTCCACTTCTTCCTTCTCTTTTTCTCCTCTTTTCTTCTTCCTTCTCTTTTTCTCCTCTTTTCTTCTTCCTTCTCTTTTTCTCCTCTTTTCTTCTTCCTTTCCTTCTCTTTTATGCTTGGCTGTTTGAACAAATTCATTTCTTC
This sequence comes from Acanthosepion pharaonis, assembly GCA_903632075.3. Taxonomy (NCBI): domain Eukaryota; kingdom Metazoa; phylum Mollusca; class Cephalopoda; order Sepiida; family Sepiidae; genus Acanthosepion; species Acanthosepion pharaonis. The sequence goes on along the minus strand of CAHIKZ030004708.1, from coordinate 402,163 downwards.
ACTGATGCAAAAATAAAAATATTTCTTTTTCTATTGTCAATGAAAGAAAACAAGCAATAAAGTTGAAAAGATTTTTTAAAAAAATGGGTATCCCCGCCTCATTCTATGCTCACCTGTAATTTATTTTATAATCAAGAATTGATATATAATGCAGATTGTACAAATAAAACATTGTTTTCAACAAGTGAAATCTACTGGCTATATATATATATATATATATATATATATATATATATATATATAAAAAATTGTTTGATGCTGTTTATTTAACTTTTAATTGATTATAATTAATGTTTTTCTGTCATATTTTATCTCTCCTTACCTGCAGGATTTTATCCAACGATGTATTGAAAGAGATCCACACAAACGACCTGGATCCCGAGAACTGCTCTTTCATGCAGTGCTTTTTGAAGTCCATTCACTAAAACTGCTCGCTGGTTACTGCTTTGTCAAAAATTCCTGTAAGTTTCTTTCCAACATTTTATGCCCGGTCGGTGGGGCATCAGAATACGCTGACTGCCCCCCTGCAGAGGGTAAAAGTCCCTCAATGGGGCCACCTGTTGGCCGTGGGTGATGACCCGTAATGTCTGGGGATGGGATCCTGGTGGTTGAGCAGGTTGTAACCCAGGTGTAAAGCGGTCACAATCCTGTAACACACCACTTTGGCCCTTACCTGGGCTAGACGGGCGGTCGGAGGGGCCCGATCCAATCATTCGGCTGGTCATGTCAAGCCCCATCATATATAATCCATCCCAAACCTATAACTGACATTCCTCTTCCCAACCAAAACTAACACTTAACCCTAAATATGTGATGGAAGGCGGTGGCTGAGGGTCAATCAATTTGGGAGAAAAAAAGGATCTGACACACTTGCTAAACCTTCACAGCCGTAATACTTGGAAAACAGAAACAAAGGAACACACGTGCTCAAAGACTCCTCTCAAAGAGCCCCGACATGGCAAGGCGAATGGGTTTCCCCTTGTCATGTCCCAATACTGGACTCAAGTGGGTAGGGAAACGAGAATGATGAACAAAAAATAAAAACAATCAATGGAAAAAAGAAATCTTCCAAGAGACCACATGTGGATAACGACTGAAACAGAAAATGATAGTGAAAAACTTTCGATTTATTTATTGTACTGAAGCAATAAGCAAAAAGCACTAACAGAAATATTCCATTTAAAATACAAAAAGCATTATCAAATATCATTATACCAAAATATGTAAAAAATTACAAAATGGAACATTACTAGTGGAAGTGGAAAAAGATATATGTGGACACATTAATAAGACAAAAACTACAAGAAATAGAAATAAAATCCTACCCACACCAAACCCTAAATTTCTCAAAGGAGTAATAAAAAGCAAGGAGCTCTCCTGTGCACTCTAGAGGAGATAAAAATAGAACTCCAAACTCAAGGAGTTACAAATGTCAAAAGAATAACAATAAAGAAAAATGAAGCAGATACAAACTAATATCTACATTATAACTTTCAACTCCCCCCAAATTCCGACAACAATTAAAATTGGATATGAAAGTATAAAAGTAGAATACGTACCAAACCCTCTTCAATGCTATAGATGCCACAAATTTGGGCATCACAGAGATTCCTGTAGAAATAAAAAAAATATGTGGAAAATGTAGTGAGAAAGAACCAGAACATAAAGAAGAGGACTGCCCAAATGAGAGCCTATGCTCAAACTGTTTGGGAAACCACTCTGCCCTCTCAAAACAATGCAGTATATATAAACAGGAGAAAGAAATAATTAGAATAAAATACAAAAAATATATCTTTCATAGAAGCACGAAAGGAAGTTAAAAATAACATAAAAGAAAACACCTATGCTTCCATGGCACAAAAAGCAAATAAAATAAACAATGAAGATAAAATAAAAGGTTCAACTAAAATAACAAATTTATGCAAGGAATTAAAAGCTTTCCTTGAAGAATTAAAAACCTTTTTAATCGAACTTAAATCAGATCAAAATAAAACTCAACAACCCAGATCAAATGGAATTAACTCAAAAGAAGGCAAAAACTTTGGAAAGAAAACACAGAACAAAACTCCAGCGAACCCTCTTCTTCCCAAACCCAAACTAAGAAAATGAAAAATAAACAAAGACAAAAAAAGTGACAACAGAGCAAGAAAGCACTCGATCAAGATCTAACTCAAAATCAAGAATTAATATATCAAATGAAAATAAATTTGAGCCTATGGAATATATGGAAATAGAAGAGAAAGAAAATAAACAAAATTCAAAACAAAACCAAAAATCTGACCGAAGGACACCACAAGTAGTTGAAGACAAAGCTTATAAAAAAAAACTCAAGAGATGAAAAAAAACTGGAGAGGACAAATGATATAAACCTAATAGGTAACTTTACCCCAAAAAATGAAAATATAAACCATGGCACATAAGATCCTGCAATGGAACTGTCGTGGAATAAAATCTAATTACAATGACCTACTCATACTTATGTCACTACTGTATCCAGCCGTCATCTGCTTACAGGAAACTTTTTACAAGAAAATGCCAACTTAAAATTTAAAATTATAAACAATACCACTATAACCACAATACAGGACATAGAGCTAATGGAGGAATGTCAATATTGATTAGAAATGACATACCGCAAAGTAAAGTACACATTAAAACTAAATTACAAGCAATAGCAACACAATTGACACTAGATAAAACCATCACAATTCTTTCCATTTATATACCCCCACAGGAACCAATAAATACAACAGAAACAACTTGATGGAGCAACTTCCTAAACCCAGAATCTTATTAGGAGACTTTAACAGTCATAATCCTATATGGAATAGCAAAAAGCTAGTTACTAAAGGTAAAATATTAGAAGAAATAATTAACACCCATAACTTATGTCTATTAAATCATAAATCCTCAACCTACCTTAATCCCTCCAATGGAACAGAATCGTCAATAGACTTAAGTATATGCGATCCAGAAATTTGTATGGACTATACATGGAAAACACATAGTGACACATGTGGCAGTGATCATTACCCCCATCATTCTAGAAAATCAAAAGCCTGCCAAGGAAGAAAAGATAGGCCCTGTCAGATGGAAACTGAAAAGAGCCAACTGGGAGGGTTTCAAAAAAAAATGTAAACAATTACTGATACAGTCAAAGGACACAGACAACACGATAGAATACTTTACCAAAACATTAATAACCATTGCCTCAGAAAATATACCAAAAAGCAAAATAATTATAAAAAAAACTAAACCCTAGTTTGACAAAACTGCCAAAAAGCAGTCAGAAACTGGGAAGCAGCATTGCGAAAATTCAAAAAGGAACCCACAACCCAAAAATTTGATTGAAATGAAAAACTCAAAGCAGTAGCACGGAAAACTGTTAAAGAAGCCAAAAGGGAATGTTGGAAAAAATATGTAAACAGCCTAAATACACACATCCCAAAACCAAGACAATATGGGAAATGATGAGAAAAAATAGCTGGAAAAAAAATCAAATATACCCAATAATACATCTTAAAAAGGACAACACTAAAGTAACTAGCAAAAAAAGAGATAGCAAACCTACTAGCAGAGACATTTGCAGAAAACTCTAAAATGAGCAAAAATCAAAACCTACAAAAGTGTAAACAAAAAGATATAAATAACCAACTAAATTTTTCATCTAAAAATACAGAAGCCTACAACAATCTATTCACCGAAGCAGAACTAATAGAAGCCATAAAAAAATCCCATAATACAGCAGTAGTCCCAGACCAAATCCACTATGAATTTATTAAACAACTACCACAAGAATCGCTGAAATACCTTTTGAATATTTTTAACAATATTTGGACAACTGGGAAATTTCCCAAAATATGGAGAGAATCGGTAATTATTCCCATACTCAAAGAAGGAAAAGAGGGAAACAATCCACAAAGTTACCGACCAATAGCATTAACAAGCTGTCTATGTAAGACAATGGAGCGAATGGTCAATGCCAGATTGAGTTGGTTTCTAGAAGAAGGAAAACACATATCAAAATATCAATGTGGATATAATAAAGGAAGAAGCACAATAGATCATTTAATAAGACTAGAAACAGCCATAAGAGAGGCCAATTTAAACAAACAACATCTAATAGCCATATTCTTTGATATAGAAAAAGCATTTGATCAAACCTGGAAACATGGTATAATGAAAGATCTGCATAAACTAGGATTAAGAGGTCGACTACCAAACTTTGTAAAAGGATTTTTAACAGATACTCTTCCAAGTACAAATAGATGCTACACATTCTGATTATCAAAAGCAAGAAGAGGGAATACCACAGGGAAGTGTACTCTCCCCTACACTTTTCAAAATAAAAATAAATGACATAATAAAAAACATCAAATCAGGAATACACTGTAGCTTTTATGTTGATGATTTTACAATATATTACAGATCAAGAAACCTCAACACAGCAGAAAGACAATTTCAACAATGCTTACATCAAATAAACAAATGAACACTCGAAAACGGTTTTAAAGTATCAAAAACAAAATCTGTACACTTCTGCCAACTGAAAAAATTACACAATAACCCAACTCTAAAACTAGGAAATGAAGAAATACCAGTAGTTCAGCAATATAAATTTCTAGGAATGATCTTTGACAGCAAACTGACCTTCAGACCACATATCAATTACCTAAAAACAAAATGTTTTAAAGCTCTCCAACTACTGTAAACAGTAGCCCATACAGAATGGGGAGCTAGCAAAGAAACCCTTCTTAAACTTTATAGAACGTTGATCCGCCCAAACTGGACTATGGCAGCATGGTCTACCAATCAACTAGAAAAGTCTTATCTAAAAACAATAAACACAATACACCATGAAGGCCTTCGGATAGCTCTAGGAGCCTATCCCACCTCACCTATAGAGAGTCTACATGTAGAGGCAAATGAACCCCCATTACAACTAAGAATGGAGAAACTAGCAACTCAATACTATATAAAACTCTCTTCCTGTCCTTCTAACCCCACACATGATTGTGTACTTACACCAAATCACAAAGAGAAATTTAATCTTAACACAAATAAAATCAAAACATTGGGACTTCGAATGGAAAGAATCATCCAAGAAAATAATATACAGTCTAATCAAATACTTAAAACCAACCAATCAAATGTACCACCATGGATAATCAAAAATCCAAACATATTAAGTTTAAACAAATTATCAAAATCAAAAACACACCCCACAACATACATTGAAAAATTCTCAAAAATAAAAGAAAAATATCAAAACTATGAAAGTATTTACACGGACGGCTCAAAAGACGAAGACAAAACAGGCAGTGCAGCAATAACAAAAAAAACAATTATCAAAAAACGCTTGCCAAATGAAGCATCAATTTTCAGTGCAGAAGCTTACGCAATAAAACTAGCACTAAATTTCATATAAAAACAAAGGAGAAAAACTATATTATTTTCTCAGATTCATTATCCAGATAACATCCCTAAAAGGGAAAAGACTGGAAAATCCATTAATACAAAGTCTTCTATATAAACTACATTCAATGGAAAAAAGCAAAAATATCATCTTCTGCTGGATTCCTAGCCATGTCTGCATCCAAGGAGGAGATAAGGCAGATACTGCTGCTAAATCATCTTTAAAAATGACAATTGATGAAAATCTTCAAATTCCATATACAGATTTAAAATCTAAAATAAATAAATACATAAGAAACAAATGGCAAAATTCATGGAAAAACCAAACCGGAAATAAACTATTTCAAATTAAACCTAAAATAGGAAAATGGGGAAATAATCTTGGAAATACTCGGAAAAAACAAGTTGTCATAACCAGAACACATATAGGACACGCATATTTAACCCATTCTTATATATTAAAAAAGACAAATCTACCAAAATGCAGATGTGGAAGCCTAATCACAATAAGACATATTCTATTAGAATGCAAAATCATAACTAAAATAAGACAAAAATATCTCAATGGAAAAGGTTTAAAAGAAATTTTCAAAAATACAGACAGAAAAAATATACAATTTTCTCAATGAATGTAAATATTAAAATACACAATCAGAAACAGTCACAAGAAAAAGCAATCCCAAAAAATACAGAAGATTATGAAATCCAACAGCCTTTCAACCTTTTATACAAAATAACCATCTTAAATTCATAAATTAATAAGGCTTCGGCATAAAATGACCCAAATAGGAGTTGACATGCCGTTAAAGCCAACATCCAACATTTTAATTGTTTCTACAGAGACTCTTTTTTTTTTTTTTTTTTTTTTTTTTTTTTTTTTTTTTTTGCTTCTTTCATTTATATTTTATGCTTTAATGTATTTTCAATGGCTTTTTGCTTTTTGGGGTTTGAATTTTCTTGAGCTTAATTTTCTAACAACTGAACTTTTTTTTTTTTTTTATAAAGTGAAACTCTGAGGGTCCATAATTTTGTTCCATTTAACTTTTCTTTTTTAATATATTCTGTTGCATGTACAACTATGAAGGTTATTTTTTTCTATTATTTAATTTCTGTTAAAGTTAAACATTGTTAAAGAAATGAAGATTTTATAATTACCAAACAAATTTTGTATAGAGCCCCACGATATGAACAAGTTAATTCTTTTAGATAATGATACACAGATATTTATAAAATAAATTTCATATATACTTGCTTATTGATCATTAAAAAAAAAAAAAAAAAGACATTTTAATGTTCCTTTGATAAACATGTAGGTTTGAACACAGATTTTTAATTAAAAATGTATTTGAATAATTCAAATATCTTTGAAGTTTTAATTAAAAGAAAACAACTAAATGTTAGAAATTAAAAATACTTATGTGTACATAACAAATTAAACGCTGTTTTAATTCAATACTTATTAAAATCCCAAATTAACCTGAATATTACATAATATTGATGACTTCACAACACTTACCAATCATAATTTAATTAATAATCTGCCTGCTAAATTATAAATCTGATAATTAATAATGTTCCAGCCAAATTATAAATTTGATGAGAATTAGTTAAAGATTACTGAATATTAAAATATATTTAAAGATACATTTGTTTACTGTTGGTAAATTGATTAAACTTTTACATGTCATTGAATTCCACAAAGAGATGTCTAGTTTGTAATAAATTCATGGTCATATCTAGAAACAACA
>CAHIKZ030004708.1:352500-390000 GCA_903632075.3 Acanthosepion pharaonis | reverse complement strand
AAAAATAAATTTAATAAAAAAAAAAAACAGCAAAGCATGTCCAATAAAAAAAAAATGTCAAAAGCCAATATGAAAGTGTTTTCAAAGGAAAGAGATAAAATAAATACAAGCTTTAATTCTGCATTCAATGTGTTTCCTTTTTATTTTAGAAATGGAATCTACCCACTAACAGCATTTGCTTTACCACACCCACCACCCTCACGTCCACGGGCCATCACCCCTGAACTGGCTGAATCGGTCAAGTCAGAAACACCCGAGCCAATTGATGTGGAAACACGGATGGTGACAAATATGGCATGCCAAATGAAGAAGACAGATGAAAATTCCAACCTCAACCTAACCCTGCTGCTGCGTATGGATGACAAGATGAATCGACAATTGCAGTGTGAGATTTCTTTAGATGACAATGCCTCCACTTTGGCGGAGGAGCTTGTGCACTATGGCTTCATCAATGAGGTGAGTGACTTAAGTAAGGCTTAGGGCTAAAGACATCGCTATCTTCCTGGCTGATCTTATTAAACTGAACACTTTATTTAATCTACGAGGTAAACTGTTCTCATTCCACTTCCTAGGGATATCTTGTCTAGTTATTTTTAGTACTGCTCTGTTTCCTAGCTAGCCCTGTGCCCAGCCCAAGGATTGAACTCACAATTACTATGTCACCAAATTAATAAACCAACGCTTTAATCCACTAGACCATTGTCCCTTTGCACAAAGGTGAGGACAATAGTCTGCATGTAAATAGTATAAATAATGATAAGTCAGAAATTCGGACAAATTTCATTTTCTGCCGAGTTTATTTTACTGAATGTGAGCTTGCATTCTCTCTCTCACTCAAACACACACACTTCTACTTATGAACAGGATAGGTTACTGGGATTTGAAATTATCTAATAATAATCATTAATGTACTTACTTTATTCCTGACACTGCTTTGCTTGCTGGTACAGATGTTGCTTTAGAAAAATTCAAACATAAATTATATTTGCTCGCACAAAAGTTTTTTTTTGGGGGGGGGGGTATACATATATGGAAAAATGTAATTAATATTTATACATTACTTCACTGGTATCTTCTCCCACCAATAAAAATCACACATCACAGTAGACATGCTGTTAAACAAAATCTAACTAAACCAAAGCAAACCCACCAATAAAAACTTGTTCGTGTATTTGTTTCTAACATGTTCCTATGCATTACTACTCCTTTATTCCTTTTCAGGTTTTGCCACTTAGTCTGAACAATTTACATTTCTAATCTTTACCAAATAGGTAAGAAAGGTGGAAGAACATTACATCATAGTACTTTAGAGATTTAAAAATTTAACAATTTTATCAGACACCTTCATGTTGTCACTTTTGTGATGTCAACAAATGCTCATTATCACGTACGTAATGCTCGTTGTAGTCGAGACTTTGGAATCGCAGATACTAGTAGTAACTCCTTTGAATAATACTTGTTTGAATAGTAACCTGTAGAGTGATTAGTATAGAGAAGCACAATTACTCTAATTCCCATATATACTTTTCCTTTATGATCACCTGGTCTACTTATTAGAAATGGAATCACCTGTGTTTGCTCACAAGTGATCTGTGTTCAATCTCCAGTGTTGGCAACAAGACTTTATCCTTATACAACATCTCCCCTTTGAGATGACTTCCCCTAGAGTCTATACTTCTTCAACTTTGGTTCAATCGTTAGAAAGTCTGTTGGCATTTTTTTCCTTTTGCCATAAACCCTTGGTTGAACAATTTCTGGTGGCATGGGTATGTTAAACGTGTCGTACAGAATTTTTAAGTCAGTCAATCAATGTTTAACTGATTCAGGTGCTCTTATGTTCCTTTGTTCCTGAACCATATATGTCATTCTGCCAATCCGTTTTTTAATAACGCCCTCTTCCCGGAATTCCTTTCCGCACTGATACGTCTTGAAAAATATTTCATCACCCAGGGTTGAAATATTTATTTGTGCCATAATTTGTTGTTGCATTCAGGTAATAACTTATTGAAGACGGACTTGATCTTCCTGGCGAACATCAACTCTCCAAGCAACATTCCAGACACGGTGTTCGGGTTTGACATAATTCAGTAAACACTTAGAAATTACTGAATCATTATCTCATCTGTTTCCTCTCCCTCCAATTTCCTTAGTGCCCTTTTAAGCATGTCAACAAAGCGTTCCGCTTGTCTGTTTGATCTTGATTGATACCAGGGAAGTTGTGATATGTTCAATTGCTAATGATTTGCAAAAGAACTTAAATTCACTAGATGTGAATTGTGTCCCATTTTCTAAAACGATAGAGTTGGGAATACTGAACCTTGCAAAAATCTTGTGTAGGAAATTTATAGTTACTGTGGTAGTTGGTCTCTTACATTTTAGGATTTAGTATAACTATCAACTACTACTAAATAGTAAGCTTTGTTTATCGGTCCTGCAAAGTCGATATGTTTTCTAGATCATGGCATATCGGTTGTCAACCAAGGTTGAACTTTGGTAGGCAGTGACTTCACTGACAGAGCACAACCTCTGCATAATTTCACCAAATTTTCTATATCCATATCCATTTTTGGCCAGTCGGTATAACACCTCATTAAAGATTTCATCCTAGAAATTCTTGGATGTCCTCTGAAATTCTTTAAACATACATCTTTGTAACAATATCACCACTCTTTCTGTGTTGATCAGTATACCATTACATAATGAAAACACATTATTTTCCATAGTATTTTCCCCTTTAGACTTTAATTTCTCTTTCATTTTCATTATGAAGTGATTTTTTTTCCACCTTAATTTTTTATTTCCTCCAATGTTATGGGACGTTCTTGTACGGTATTATATAATATGTTATTTATTTCATTTTCAGCCCTTATCGCTGCAATTACTGTGACTTCAAGTGGTTCACAGAATCTTGGTATCATCTTGACAATCCATCTGCATGACTTAATTTTTTGGATGGTAGAAATTCCATTTTATAATTATAATTTAATAGGATAGTTCCCCAGCACTGCAGTCTATTTGCTGTATGTGTGGAAACACCCTTTTTTGATCCATATATTGACAATAATGGACGGTGGTTTGTCTGCAGTATAAATTCTTCACCTTGTAGGAATTTGTGAAACTTTTTCATGGCAAAAATGATGGCCAATGCTTCCTTTTCTATTTGGCTGTAGCTTCTTTCAGCCACAATTAATGAACTTGAAGCATGAACTATAGGTTTAGTTGTTCTGTCTTCATACTTGTGTAATATCACTGCTCCAATACCTGAATAACTTGCATCTGATGCAACCACAATCTTTAATTTAGGGTCAAAATGAGCTAAAGACAAATTCGATGTTAAGACTTTCTTTGATCTGTTCGAACTCACTTTGACATTTATCTGACCAATTCCATTTTGTCTTTCTTCAGCAGGTTACTCAATGGTGCTCTTAATTCATGCATATTAGGAATATATATATGATAGTAGTTAGCAAAACCTAAGAATGCTTGTAACTTTGCTACATTTGTTAGAGCAGGCATATCCTTTATTGCACTTGCCCTTGAAGGATCCAATCATCTACTGTTTTTCATCAATGATTTGCCATATATATTTAAGTCTGGACATAAATGACTCACATTTTCTTTCACTAATTTTAAAGCCATATTCCTTAATTCTCTTAAATACTTTCTTTAGATCTTCTGCCTGTTGTTTTCAGGTTTTGCTTTTAATAAGTACATCATCCAAATATGCTTGAGCACAATCCAACCCAGCAAGCATGGTGTCCATTATCTGTTGATATATGCTTGGTGCTACCTTTATACTGAAAGGAAGTCGGTTGAATTTATATAACCCTGTATGAGTGTTAATTGTTAATAATTTTGAACAGTCTTTGTTCACTAGTACTTGTAGGTACTGATAGATCCAATTTAGAGAAAAAATTACCTCCATTCAATTTGGCAAAAATTTCCTCTGGACTTGGTAATCGGTGGTTATGTTGTTTTAGACTTTCATTTAGCCCCGTTGAAAATCAGCACGCACACGGATTTTATTATTCTTTTTTTTTTTTTTTTTTTTTACGTAGACTGTTGCCCATTCGGAATGGTCTATTTTTGATATTACCCCTAATTTTTTTAGTTTGTCCAATTCATTGTTAATTGGAAAAAGTACACTCCTTTTTGGCTTAAATGTTGGTGTTACATTGTCTTTTAACTGAAACTTCACTTTTGCTTTTCTGCATGTCCCTAGACCTTCAGAGAAAACTTCAGGAAAACTCTTTTTCAGTTGCCATATTAGAACTGGTCATAACAATATTTATCTTGCTGCAAAAAGAGATAATTGGGAGGTCCCAAAGATCAAACAATGCAATCCAATCTGTTCCAAACAAATTAGCAATATTTTTTAATACAAATACCACTGCTTTTTTGGTCTTTCTGACAAAAGAAACGTTTCAGCTGAATTCACCCCAAAAATTTAATCTCTCTCCTGAGACTCCATACGCAACTTTATTAGAAGTTAATAAACTGGATTTACACATTTTTCTGCATGTTTGTTCATTTCTAATAGTGATATCCAATCCTGTATCTAGTTGCAATTTTATTTTGACATCATTAATTTGCACAAAAACAAATTTCCTCTTTTGAGATGTGTTGTTAATTTCCTTTTTAGGCTTCTTATCGTTACTACACATATTTATCCTATTCACATGCGTTTTATTTTTCTCTCTATTTTTTGGATCTGCAACACATAATTTTGTGTCCTAATTTCCCACACTCATAGCATATTTTGTTTTTGAAGAAATGATCCTTTTTAAAATGCTTACCTCCAACCGCCTTGGCAAGTATTAAGTATTGAGAGGGGTTTAGTCTTCCTTTAATGTTCTGTTAGTAGTTGAAAAACATTTGTAGTTTTTCCCCTTAGATGGTTGGATACTGTGTACCTGTGAATCCTTGTAGTATTGAGTTTCAAATTCACAATATGTTGACACTCTTCCGCTATGCTCTGGAGAGTTAATTTTGGATCCCTTTCTAATTCAGCAAGTATCCTGGATCTTATCTCTGTGTCCTTATTAGAAGTTAAACCCTGAATGAATATCGGACATTTAAACAAATCAGGAGTTAGTACATTTAATTTGAACTTTTCGCATTCTCGATTCACGACTCCTGCATACGTGACAAAATCGTCATTGTCAGACTTTAGCAAGTTAAGACATTGCTATCATGTATTAAACAATGAACTCCTCTCACCAAAGAGTTTTGATAGTATTAGGATGATCTCATCAAAACTTATCTCTCCTGGTTTTTTTCGGCAAGATATAATTTACATATTTTTCATGTTCAACAGAGGATAATTTCCTTAATAATAACCAAACTTTCTTTTCATCATTCCAATGTGAACAATCCCTTTTGAAGATTCCTTCGTATTTTCTGTAATAAGATGAAAAAGTTACCCCTTCATCTGGATTGTATACGAATTCACTGATTGAATTAACGACAGCATCTGGGGTGAAAGAATCTGAAATTTTTTCTTCCATCATTTAATGAACAACTCAAAAAACTTAATATTTCAAAAATTTCGTTTTGGTTTGATTTTTCATTCAAGCATATTTTATATATATCTTCATTGATTTTTATGTATTATAAAGACATGAGTTAGATTCATGAATAGTGGATCTGTAAAAAAAAAATGGTGAAGTAATGTAGTTTTTTAAACATGTGTCAATAGTTGGTAGTATTGCTATAAATATGTTTTCATAATATTTCCTTTTTAAAGGGTTATGTTCTTTTTTAATAAGGCTGGCATTGATGAAATTAAAGTTATGTCCCATGTTGTTGCAGTGTAAGATGAGAGAGTTTGAATGTCTATCTAATTACAAGTCTCTTTTGTGTTCCTGGATGTGGGTTTTTAGATCACGTAATGTCTCCTCAATGTAAATGTTATTGCACTGTAGACATTGATAAACTCTAGCATTTGAAATTGTTTTTGTTTTATTTTTCATCCGGACTATATCTCCAATAGTCTTAAAGCTCATGGTAACAATCCTCGCGTCAGGGATGGCTAATTAGTTTTATATATATATATATATATATATATATATATTTTTTTAATTGATTCACCCCAGGCAAGGTGATAATGCCACTAAGATGCAAGGGGTTACTGGGAGTCAAAGAGAATGAAAAGACTTTAGCATTTTTGGAGAAGGGATAAAATGCGTCTGTGTCTTGCATTTATTTGAAACATATATATATTCAAAAAATGTAACATATTTATTTGTCAAGAATATAATCTACTATTAGCAATAACAAAAAGCCTATCAAGAAATAATTTTATTCTTTGCGAAAAGAGATATTCTGGCTAGGGAATTATGTTCCCAATTACTAGCTATTACAAAACAGCAGATTTTTATTATCAGCAACCTAAATAAATGAACCAGTAAGATTAATATCTATCACCTGCTTTGCTCAAAACAATGGAGTGTCATTTTGAAGAATGACAGTGCAAATTTAGATTCACTTAGAATAAACTCAAAATAGCATTAAATCATTAAGTTGGCATATTTTACATCATTCTTCTAACTCAACTGGTTTTGCAACTTAAGCTCTCCATTTAATCAGCTCACTGGCTCAAAACCTTTTAAGAGCAAAGAACAGATAATGGAAATAATAGAAGAACACTTTTTTCTAGCATTCAGGATCCCAATTTGGTTTTTGTCATTGCTAATAATGAGGATTCTGTTCTTGACAAAATCATGTTACATTTCAATAGGTTTTTATACTCTCTACAAAAATACAGCATCACTTTCCAAACTGTCTAATATCTACTCCAAGATTAAACATATATATCATAGATTTTGTGTCTAACTTCTCTGTAGGATATGTGCAACTTATAAAATACTACTTTGGGGGGGGGGGCACCTCGGCGTGGTGTAATGTTTACCAAGCTTGTCTCGTTAGTTCAGTTACAACTGAAAATTGAGTTCAATCCTCACTAGATGCCCCATGCTTTCGGCCTTTTGCCACATCTAAACTATGCTTGGAAAATAACTATAAAATACTACTTTTGTTCTAGAATAGTTTTTACATTTGTATACACATTTGATTCAGTACACGTAGTAGCTATTATAGATCAGAGGTAGCAATTTTCTTTCTTCCTATGAGAGAGGGAACAACAAACCTTTACAAAAGAAATAGTACATTTTAATCGTTTCTTTTCTATGTTAACCCTGTAGCCTCCTCTGTGGAGTCCAAAGCCACAGACTCACCATGCTAGGTGTTGCTGCTGTGGTTTAAGTCGCAAGTGAGGTTTTTTGTTGTTTTTTTTTTGTTTTTTGCATGGGGTTGGAGTAATCATTTCTTTTAACAAATTCAAATTTTTGTCTTTTTGTTTTGTTTTGCAGTTAGACAAAGACAAAGTTGCATCATTGATTGACCAAAATTTGCGGCCAAATAACCCAAATGTAACAAATGGACCAATGTCACCAGTGACCGTCACATCAGGCTGATGCTCACAACTGCCATGCTCTTCTCACCATCATCTTTGGAATTCAGTGCCACAGCCTCCTCCTACTCCACCTCCACCTCCTCCTCCTCCAACTCTTTAAAGGGGTCCTTCAACTGCCTCCCTCACCTAATACTACCACCATCACTGTATGCAATTATCAGTCATTCTCAGAGGTCCTGTTTAGCTAATATAATCACCTTTAGGGCCAACAAATTTTGTAATTATTTGGAAGCCATCAGAAAATGCAATCTTAAAAAAAGAAAAAATGTATTCTGATTGATTGAAGGTGATTCTTTTCTTTCTCTTACTTTTTTTTTTTTTTTAATCTGATTTCTGGAAACTCTGGCTGGCTAACTTGGATACAAGAAAGAAAATGTGAGATAATAATTTAGAAAGAAAAAAAAAAGAAAGAGGCCACTGGACAAGATAAAGAAAGAGAAGAAAAAAATGATTATTTTATTTCTTGTTAACATTTTTTTAAAGATTTTCTGATCTGAAAAAATTATTATCAAAAAGAAAAAAAAAAAAGAAACATTATCTTTAAAATATTCAGTTATACATTTTTTTTTTTTTTTTCTGTTAAACATTTAATCTGGGTATTTACTCTTTGTATATTTTCCCTTGGTGAACTGACATTTTGGATGCATTAATGGAGTAAACAAATGAGTTATATTTGGACATAGATACAAATAGCAACCACATGGTGTTTTACCCTCCCCCCAAAAAAAACATAGGCATAACATCAGTATTAAAATTTCACTTCTTGGTAAAAAGTGTAATAAAGAGAATGTGATATCAATATTGTATATACAACAGAAATGAAATGTAACTTTGAAAAATAACAATACTATCATATGTAACTAATGCCTATGATCACATCCAAAAGAATATATAACATGGCACTTTAACAGTGGCATGCTATAATGAAATGACAGTTTTTTTGTTTTTTGTTTTTTTCTCACATAAAGATGGGAATTGTAAAGTAGATATAACCTCACAATGGTATCTAATTAAAGTGCTATTCTCACACCCAGATGCAATGAGTGATAAAAAAGTACATACTTGCATCTGTGTGAATATACACACATGCACACACACACACACACATATATATATATATATATATATAAGTAATATGGAGGTTGTGACATCAGTATACTGTGTTTCACCTCCAGTTACAAGGTGTAACATGGAGAGAAACAAAAAAAAAAGATAATTCCATATTATATGCAAATCTTAGAGAAAAAAAGACTGAAAAGAAGTAAATCTGAAATTGGACACATTTCTTAATATTTTATTTTTTAACAAACCTGTTTGTCATTCTTTATCTCTATTTGGTTTCTGTTCTTTTTTTTTTTCTCTTTCTGTCTCTTCATCATAACCAGTGAATACTATTTGCTCTTGCCATAAGGCCATTGGGACACTGGAGCAGCCAGGAGGAAGTGTGGCCATCTGAAAGTCTTGAACAAAATTCTGCAACACTTGGCACCATTTTATCCTTTGAAGAGCAACAATGTTCTTCTTTCTTTCTTTATTTCTTTCTTTATGGGAAAAGAACTTGAATAAATTAGGTGCAATAAATATCACTTTAGTTGATTTTCTTTTTACAAAAACAGTGCTTCAGTGTTGTTTGCTTAAAAATGCATTTAACAGATATTCTGTATACTTACCACTTTCTGTACAAATAACAAAGAATTGCATTCTTCATCCCCTCCTTGCACTAAATCCAAATTTTAGATTTGATGAAAATGGGGATGATACTTAAAACTAGTCAAACTGAATCCTAATTTAGTATTTACTATGTGTGTTTCTAACAGTATATTTTTCTTCTCAAACATGCCAATCACAAAAGTTGAAATTATAATTACGGGCATGAAATTGGCAAAAGCTAAAAATATACAATTTTTAATGGATTAAAATGTAATGACTTAAGTTATGTCATATACAGAAAAATGGAGTAGAGACATATTACAAAAAAAAAAAACAAAGTAAAAACCATCACTTCTGGGTTATATAACGCTCGTTATGGGGGTTGTTTAAAATTATAAGTTAAAAAATATATGTTTATTCAGTACAAATCCATTATTTTAAAATTTAAATATAAATTACTTGATTCATTTTACAAATTTATTCACAAAATTTATTTCTGTAAGTTTATTCATAAACTTGCATCATTCTTAACTGATTGTCTTCTTCATTTATCTAGATGATAATTACAAACTTCTGAAAGTGAAAATTTCACTGAAATATATGAAAAAATTTCCAGGTTTTATCAAGAAATTGTGAATAATGGTCAAAATGTGACAATGTGTTCTGCATGTCGCTCACTGCACAAATGTGGTGACATCCAAGGTTGGTTGTATGCATATATACACTCGGCTAGGTATGTTCACAGGTTTGTCTCCTTGGCTGTGGTCGAATTCAACAAAGAATATGCTTTTCAAGATACTGGTTAGGAAATGGCAACAATACAATTTCTCACTAAACTGCCAATGTTTTCCTTCTGCTTCTACAAGCTGGACTGTTATCTTAGTAACTTCCGGCCATGGAAAGGGGACCCTTACATTCACTGACATCTAAGCAACTGCTGATTCCTCCCTCCCCGCTGGTCCCTTTTTTACTCACTGACTACTCATTATGTGGACAGCAGCTGGGGTCCTACCACTCCTATTTGCCCACATGTGTTCTGGAAAATGAGACCACCCAAAAGCTGCATGGGTGGTCAAATTTTCAAAGGACTCTACTTTTATGATTATCTAAAATCGCTAACAAAATTTTATGTTTGCCAATTCAAAGGTGGGCTGAAGACAGGAATCCTGAAAACTCTGGTAATAAATTGACTTAAAAGGAAAAAGAATCTATTTATCTCCTAAGGATGTGTGAGAATTCGTATTGTTACACAATATATAGGGGGAAAAGTGCCAATTTAAACTGATGTCATGAAAACTAAACAAAGCAAATGGGGACAAGCAACGCTTTTTGTCCCAGCCTTAACCCTTTTGGCATTTACAGCCGCCCATATATGCTTTGCCATGATGTATGACAATATCATCATAAATAATGCAGGAAGTCACAATCAGTGAGACTTTGAGAGCCAATATTTACAGAGCAGGTTTGTGTTGAATGCTAATGGGTTAATCAAGTCAGAAATCCATATTTGGGTCTTAAAACAATTGGCTGAAGAAGACAAGTTGCAGTGCATAGGAATTTCTTTTCAGCTTTTGAAGATGATACAACTTTGTGGAGAGCATGATGAGGCCTGACAAAGGCTGATTCTATTGTCACCAACTTCCTTCACTCCAAATCAAAGTTCAGCATCTTTGAGTGGAGTTACTGACAAGTCACTTTGATTATGCTAATCTTCTAGATGAGAATAGCCAAGAAATAAATTGTTTTTCTTACTGATGAAAAGATGACAGCCTGTTCACTGATATGAAAATGTACTAAGATCAAGATGGCGGTCAAATCCATGTTAACAGTAGAAACTATATCATTAGTTAAAGGGCGTGAAATACCATTGCTCATGGCTAAAATAATTGCCAAAATATTCTACAATAACAGGAATGAACCTTATCTGTCTGCTGTAAAGTAGAGAAAAGTTTGTGTGAAACAGCAAAGACAATAAAAAGAATTTGTAACTTCAGATTATGAATGGAAATGTCAAAAAATGATTGAAAAAAAAAAGGAGTAACACTCATGGGTACAGGGTAGTGAACAGTTGACACACTCACAAATGACTCCTTGAATATAAATCTTTTGAATGTTTCATAATAAAGATATAGCAAGAATTAAAGACTGTTGAGTTCAGTTATTCAATTTGATCTATAATTAACAAAGTGGGGGATTGTTTAAAGTGAGTGAGTTACTCCCTGTGCTATGAAAATGCTATGAGATTACTATGAGGGGGACAAGAAAAAAAATGGTATTGGAGACATAGACGAAGAAAGATGTTGCAAGATTAATTAACACTGCAGTCAGCAAAGAAATTGAAGGAATGCTAGCATTATGTTTATAGACTTCTTACTTCATGGTCAGTTACTGTAGTCAGGTACTCTGTAAAACAGGACAGACTGATAACAGCTGTTCGGAAAAAGAGACTAATATATTTGCATAAGATTATCATCCCATTCAGGGTTGTATCTGAAAAAATCATTATTTCCCAAAAATTGCTCACAAAAAAAAAATTATTTGTAGGTCGTTTAAAGCTGAAACATCAAGCTTGATCACTACTTGGATGGGAATACAAAAAGCCCTGCATTTGAATGTGCGGCTGGTGTTATGGATAATGGCATGAAATAAAAAATTGGAGAGCAGACATCAAATTCCAGTTGGGTTCATAACATTCACTTATATGCAAATACCCTTAGGAATTCACCTCTTCTCCATCTATGGGTTAAATAGTAGGACTTGTATCTGAAAATCATCAACAGTCAATCAATACCATGCATGACCAACCTTATCAAAAGTGTGGTTTCAGTGCCATACTTAGGAAGCTTAACCACATCCATTGCATATTCCTTACTTGGTTTCTTAAGGTTATTCAGTCGGGTTCATTACATTCAGTTATGCACAAAATACCTCGTGGAAAGGTATGACTCCATCTATGGGTTAATTAGTAGGACAAACTATGTGGAAAAAAATCTTTGTTATTCTAAAATAAAATAAAAAATTGTTGATGCAATCTTCACTCGCAAAAATACAATTATTCTTACAATCCAAAATATGTTTCCTTTTAAAATAACCCACAAAAGGTTGATAAGCCATCAAAAAAACAATCACTCAATCCTTCGGGTTATCATTTGAGCCTCTCAAACAACATTTATCTGGGAAGCAGTTTCACACACTGTTGGTACAAGGACAGCATTTTTGAAGGGATGTATTTATGCACTTCTGCATCAATCTTGATATCGAATTATGATACAGAAAATCAATAATTTTACAAAAAGTCATAACCCTTATATATATATACATACACACACACACACCGTATTTTTGGTATATAAGACGCATTTTCTAACCCCAATATTTGATGTCAGAATCTGCTTGCGTCCTATACACTAGAGGTATAAATAAAAGTGATAAATGCAATTCCTGGCGTAAAATGCAAAATGGTAATTTCTCGAAAATAAACGCTGTGCATAGTTTGTGGATCAGTGGAGGAAAGAGACTTTTTTTAAAAAAAAAATATAACTTTTAAAGAAAATAGGATTCTATGTGATAATAGTTTAGAAGGTTTTAATGGTTGTCCGACGTGGTGTTATCAATTCATAAAACGCAAAGACCTAGTTATAAGAACTAAAATTGGATAATAGAAAAGATTGCTGCATGCTCAGATGTGGGTGAAGAAGTCATGGATAAAAATAATTGATGCGATCCAGTCATTTAAAAAATATGGTGTCAGCAATACAATGGATGGGACCTAGGATGGCATTCTTTAATGGATCCAATCATGAATATCTGATTTCTTTCGAAGCGATAGTTAAAGCAATGAGGATTTGTAAGTCTTGAACATATTGCGGAATAATCGTAAGATGCTTGGGTAGAAATAAGTTACCGTTATTTAGTTGTCAAACACTTTCAGTATGAGTGTGTGTACGTTGCATAGTAAATATTTATGGGCTCCTGGAACATTTATCCCACAAACAATATTGGCGAACTCAATGTGAGTCTGGGTAAAAATAAACAAACCATTGATTCAAAACAAACGATAACAAAAGGAATTACATATGTACGCAATTGAAATGAAAGAAAAAAAACATTGAAAATAGCTATGAGAATGTGTGTGTGTGTGTGTGTGTGTGTGTGTGTGTGTGTGTATGGAACAAGCGCGTGTGTAATAGAGACGTGTGTGTATGCGCGTGTGTGAGGAAGTTCAAAAGTCAACAGAGGACCAAGGAAGCGAACACGACTAGTCGGCAGCGTTCTTTGTCTATGTGCGACTACATCTGGAAGCAAGAATTAAAAAGAGGATGGAGAATTTGATTGCCTTTTCATTCTAACACTTTCGCCCCTGCCCCTCAACATCCGACGTCTTACTCTCGGGGTTGAGGTGTCTACTCGGTCCTAACCGAACTTAAGGGAGTGGCCATAGTTCCCCTGAGCATCCGTAGATTATTCGACCGGTCCGCTGGTTTAATTCTGCTTCCTGTCCACTTAATGATTTGTTTGATCCAGAAACAGAAGTGATGTCCGTCTATTCACGGTCGACTGAACATGTAGACACGGCTGGGGAGACCGCGCTAAGAAATTTAGAATGCAGCAAAAAAAAAAAAATTAATATCTGCAGAAAGCCGGACAAACATCGATTCAATGGTTGAATTGTTAATGTCTTTTATATAGCAGAAAAGAATAGTATAGAAAAGAAACGGGTTACAGAAAAGAAAAGTAAAAAAAAAAAAACTCATAAACTGGATTCTAGACACAGAGAGAGTGTATGTGATTATCTTGTTGTTAACTCTCTAATGAGCCAAATGATAACACAGACCCATAGTAATATACACGCTTACACGCATCTTACTCAGTCCCTCCCTAAGAACCAAATAACATACACATACTTAACAGAGACACATCCCCTTTCCAGGAACCAATAAATTCAGAGTAGCATGAATCCATCTAGCACTTATCTCAAATAACAACTTAAAAGAGACTGTTTGATCAACATAACGACTGACCAAAATGCGTGTTAAAAAAATAAAAAACAAATGAAAACTACAGACAAAAGTTCATTTTCTCCGTCAAGATATTCATTTCTGTAGTTCACTGCTATCAGCAAGCAAAAAATATTTTTCTCCTGATGATGGCCATCTTGGCCGAAACTAGTCGAGGAATTTAAATGAAACAATAATAAAAACGAAGGAATATTAATATACAACCCAGTGTGTCTGAAGATTTTTAATATTTTTTATTGTTCGACATATATATATATATATATATATATATATATATATATATATATATATATTATATGGATTCTTCCTCTTGGAAAAAATTTTTTTCTGAAAATATACATGTATAGGTATTTTTTTTATATATATTTTGCATATGTATGTATATTTTCCACTAATATTATCTCTCTCTCTCTCTCTCTCTCTCTCTCTCTATATATATATATATATATATATATATATATATATATATATATATATATATATTACGTCATATATCGAGAAATGGAAAAAGAACGTTAAACATAAAAATGTCTTTAATAAATATATATATTACTTAAACGTTATTCTTAGTGGATACACATATTTGAGTAGACGCCTCGTTTAATTATTAAATAGTATATTTATTTTCTTCTACCGATCTGAATATTTGAAAATTTCATTGAAGAAAAATATGCGTTTACCAGGAGGATTCGAACCTGTGTCCCCCTTAGCAGGAAAAAGTTGTTAGATTAATAAATTTAAAAAATCTATGACTTCTTTACATACATACATACACACACACACACACACACACACACACACACACACACACACACATATATATATATTAAATACAAGCTTGAAAATTCGGCATTTTGAACCTAAATATCTGCAAGGCGCTTATTGTTTTTAATAATCTCCTTAGCTAAATCTCAAACATTTTGCATCTGGGTAACATTGATTTTTCATCTTTTATAATTTGAAATTGTAAATGTGGATTAAATTCCAAACTACAAAGAATGAAACAGGAAACAACTGCAACATCTTCTCGAACAGGTTATGACAATTCACAGATAATGACAAAAAAGAAATCTAGAGAGCCATGACTGACCATGTGATAGCTGAAAGGATATGATGTTTGTTTGTTTTTTAATATGTGGAGCATGTGAGCAATGAGACAGTTTTAAGGAAAATGAAAACAAAAAGTACATTTATATTTAGAATCAGAAAGAGATATTTGATATTTCTGTGACACAATGAGGAAAAAGGCTTAGAGATCGAAGGCAAGTTGGGCAAAAGGAAACAGCAAGTAACTTACGTAATAAGAACAGAGACTGGGTTGGAAAGTAAGGAAACAAACATTACTTAGCACTACGAATGACAGGAAATTGTGGAGAGCCACGTTCTGAAGGAAACGGCATACATAAAAGAAATAGTATAACAATAAGATAAGCACAGCTAAATATATTGTAATATATTTAGTAATACAGAATAACCAAAGGACGCATCTCTCATATTTTGTAACATCGTATGGTTAATGGCAACACGTTGCAGAACCATGTGACCATGTGACCGTTATTATTGCATCTTCTCTCAGATTTCTTATCCGACACTATCTCCTACTACTTCAAACGTTGTTTTGTGGATACTCTTGTTTGAGTAGACGCCCTGTTTTTATAAAGAGCGTAAACTACGTTCACTGGACTACATATACGAGATTCCTAACAAAGAAAACGTGTTCGCCGACATAGCTCGAATCTTCACCTCATCCTTGCAGGAAAATTCCCCCCCCCTGATCCGGAGTAATGTGGACAAAGTTTACACTGTTTATAAAAACAGGACGTCTACTCAAACATGTGTATCTTGAAAATAACGTTTGGCGAGTGGCGCCTCTTCATCGACAATTACTCCAGAAGTCTCAAAGACGCGCTGCTTCATAATTGGAACACGTGTCTGCCTCTTCTTCTGGCTCACTCAGTGCAGCTCAGAGAGCAATATAGCAGTGTCAGGATCTTTCTAGATGTATTGAAATATGAAGAGTACGGTTGGGAGATTTTGGAGATTTCAAAATGGTGACCTTCCTGATTAGTCTCCAAGGAGGAACTGGCTTCAGAGGAACGAGTTCAGTATGGGGAAGTAACAACGTCAAATAGGAGCCACTGTTGGACCCCTGGAAAGTATTGTTTCCGCCATTGCACTTAAAATTGGGCCTTATGAGACAATTCGTCACAGCTCGAAATAAGAAGACTACACTTAACTTCAAGACTTCTTTCCTAAGCTGCAAAAGTCAAAGCCGGCGTTTTCATCGAACCACAAATAAAGAAGATTATCGAATGCAATGAATCCGCCAAGAGGCTCACTAGGACGGAGAATGCAACATGGAACAGCTTTGTCGCAGTGATTCGGAGCTTCCTGGAAAATTACAAGGCCGAAAACTATATGGAGCTTGTTGTGACCCTGGTGAAGAAGTACAGCACAATGGGCTACAGGATGTCCCTCAAAGTCCATATCTTTGACGCTAATCTTGATAAACTCAAGAAGAACATGGGTGCATACAAGCGCTTCCACCCAGGATATACTGGATTTTGAATGCCGCTACCACGGAAAATATGATGGGAACTATATTTGCCTAGATTCCTGAGATGAGGTATTATGTACACTATTTACATTATTCGGACTATTGTCCTCATCTTTGTTACCTTATTTATCTCAAAGTTTCGGTCGTTGTACGCCCCGGCCTTCTTCAGGTGGTTGGAATGTCGAACTGAACCCTTTGTTTCGCTCGCTGGGATAGACTGTTCTAGTTCCACGTGCCATGTCTAATGGATTTCAGTTATCAGTTATCTCCTCTTAATTCCCTTAACCAGGTATTGAATTCACACTCTTTGATTCCTGTCACTGGATCTAACTAAAACCTTTATCCACTGTGCCATGTGTCCTTGAGAACATCTGTGTATGAATTTCTGGGTATTATAAACCTAATGTCTTCAGCAACTCTTTTTTTTACCAGTGCTCATATTACAATTTTTGCTGTTATCATTATATGTTTTTACCAGAGCTCATATTACAATTTTTTGTTGTTATTATTGCTCTTCTCTAGCACTCCTTATTACTGGTTCTCATATTGTATTCATTTCTATGCTTGGTTGGCTCAGGAGATTTTTGTGGTCTAGCATATGTGCTGATTCCGTAAGTTTACGAATTTTCCAATGATGTTCTTTGTCTATGATTTTAACCTGATCCCACAGAGAGCGCTGATCTCCCTTTTCTCTCCATATGTGACCAGGAACTATATTTGGGAGCTGATTCGTGAAAGCAATTTATAGTATAAGCGTAAATCGCGTAAAACTACTCACTTCTAAATTTTTGTGGTCTCTCTTGTGACATCCGAAAATAAATAAATGCTATGTAATTTTGTTCCTAATTTGCGCGAACAAAAATGTTCACATTCGCCTGTTATCTTAATGGGAATGGGTAAATTTCAGAAATATCGTTATCAGCAATGTTTAAAGGGAATATTAGTCATATTTTCATACTCTCTAGGCGTAAGCAAATCGGAAATAATAGTTGCTACCCAAGGGCGGAAATCGTGTTAGTGTTATTCTCATAGACATGAGTTCTTCTTTTTCTTCTTCTTCTTCTCACAAGTTCGTTAGGTAGATTACGCGCTGTTTTCCTCTATCGCTCTTGCCTTCAAAGTGTCATTTGAGTGTCAAATTTTCTAAGCCTCCTTTACTTATTATGTACTCTAGGAATTTCAACACAGTAGCGTAGTAAGGAGGAGCGGTCCACTCCGGGCAACATATTTATGGTGGCAGCACTTTCGGGCCTGCTGTATAAGCCTGTACAGAAAGTTGTACTTTTCATTATAGAAATAAAGATGGTCCTAATTTTTCACACTTTTTTCTCTAAATGTTGATTTTGCTTTTTGTTTAACTGTTACTTTTAAAGTTTAATAATGTTTGGTATGTCAGTTGTTTGCCATGCGTGATATACGCTTAAGCGATCATGTATTTTTCGATAAATGAATGGCAATGCAGATTTTTTCCCGCAGTATGTTGCCATTTCTTTCTGCGGTAGACCAGTTAACCATCCAAGGCTATAGAACCTGGTCTGTTCTGCTATTTACCCATGCCTGAGGTTGGGGGAGTTGAAGAGGATTCATACCTTTCCCAAGGGTAACAGCACGTAAATGAATGTAATGGATTTGACTGGAATTCAAATTCGGCTCTCCGATTCCTCAATCCGAACCGCTATCCATTACTCCACCCCTTTGGTGTGTATTTAAAGCATATTAGTATATTTTAGTATGTGAAAGTAATATTATAATGGTACGCAAACTAGCTAATATATATATATATATATATATATATATATATATATATATATATATATATATATATATATATATATATAAATGTATGTATAAACATAAAAAGGTCTTAAAATATATATATATATATATATATATATATATATATATATATATAGAGGAAGTCACTGTGCAATATGTCGTATTGGTGGGCGGTGGTAGAGACAGTAAACTCGAAGGCTACCACGGATGACACTCACTCTGCCCTGGAGGTACACATTCTAACTGTCAATTGTCCCTTTCTGATGTTAAGTAAGTGTTTCCATGTTCACTAAAACTTCGTTGTTGCTTATATGTTCAGTCCATGGTATTCTCAACATCTTTCTGTAGGACCACATTTCCGTGGCTTGAAGTCTCATCTTCATCTATGAAGAGATTGTCCAGCATTTACTGCCATATAAGAGGACTGATATTACGTAAAATTTCAGTACTTGTTTCATTATTTTTAACGTTTTTTTTTTCTGTTTCTTAATACTTTGCTTAGCGTTTGGAAGGCATCTTTTCGCTATCCAATGCTTCTTCGGAATTCGCTGTCGCATTTCCCGTCCTCTGATATTTATTCCCAGATATTTAAATTGTTGTGTTTGCTTGATTTTGGTATCTCCGATTTGTAATTTGCATCTTGAGCTGTTCCCTTTTCCTGACAACTATACCTCTTCTTGCAATTGATGTTTAGTCCTTTCTCGCTAACTTTCATTGCCTTCTTCAGGAGTTCCTGTAGTTTACTTTCTGTGTCTTCTTCTTCTATGTGACGCGTGACTTCAGGACCTTGGCGATCATGGATCTCCACAATTTCCTGTGCTCCATACATTTTGAATTCTGGATTTTGAATGCTGCTCCCACGAATCGCATAAGGAAAATATGATGGGAACTATATTTGCCTATATTTCTGAGATGAGGTATTATGTACATTGTTTACATTATTCGGACTATTGACCTCATCTTTGTTGCCATATTTATCACAAAGTTTCAGCCGTTGTACGATCCGGCCTTCTTCAGGGGGTTGGAATGTCGAACTGTATCATCTGCATATCTTATGTTATTAAGATTGTGTCCATTAATAATGAATCCTGGTAGAATTTCTAATTCTCTCAGAATCGTTTCAGAACTGTTCCTATAGAGTATAATAAATAACATTTTCCTGATTATTCATTTTAAAATAATTATGATGAAATAAACACAGATTTATTAAACTTTTATATATATATAAAAATCTTATTTATCTGTTAATGCATATTATAGATTTGATAACATGTTCTTATCCTTGGGGGCCTAAGCGGGACAACGTCTTTATTGATTAGGCTACGAAAGCTAACCAGCAAACATCATTTAAATTCATCGTTCATATCCATTGTTGTTTGAAGAATTTATATAGTTTGTTTTGCTGTAGTCTGTTAAGTCATTGCATATAAACAAAATCAGTGCAGCGAAGATAACGGACCGCCTGCATTACATTCTTGTATCAAACAACGTTGTCATCCCTTTACATATGTCATGGCTTCTGGATTAGTCACTCATTCATATTCGTGTTTGTCATGTTCAGAGGTTAATCTATCGAACGCGGCGCCCGTAGCAAGGCATTAAAATTGCAACCTTATTGTTGTGTCCAAGTAAATGGTTAAAGAAATAACAAAACAAGTGTTACAGAAATATCATATATTAAACAGTAAATACAACAGACGAGTATTACAAGACTAGTGAGCGTGTGTCGGTTGACCCAGCATTCAATATATTCAACTGTTAATATTTAACAGCCCCCCCCCCCACGAGGGATGTATGCGGCATAAGGCCGAGTTTACCGTGGGTTCTCCGAGCCCGTATACTCGGCCACAGATATTACGGTAGAACCCGTATAAGCGGGTTCGGGTCTGTCTACCTTCCCGGACGAAACTCTGCCCTTCGACACAACCTCGTCCGGGTTCTTCTCTGCCCAAAGGCAGAGAGTTCGACAGCGCAATACGAACAGATCTGTTCGGCTGTTAATATTTAACAGCCCAAACGAGGGTGTATGTGGCACAAGGCCGGTTTATTGTGGATACTCCGAGCCCGTAGACTCGGCCAAAAATATTCCCTTTGAACCCGCCTAAACGGGTTCAGGGACTGTCTACCTCCCCGGACGAAACTTTGCCCTGCGGCAAAGCTTCGTCTGAGTTCCTCTCTGGCGAGGCAGAGAGTTCGACAGTTGAAGAGTCTGGTCGACTGTTCCCCAAAGGCCTTCTCTCCTACTAATCTTATAATAGGCGGAAGAGTGAGGAGGCCACAATACTTCTCTAAACCCTACCAAAGTGCAAAGTAGACCTATATGTGCGGTATTCGTCGGTCTCAGAAGACCATGGATCTGCGCCCCAAAAGTTATGCCTTAGCCGCTGATGGCGGCGTAGAATCTTTTATGGCTGTACAGGCGCACAAGGAAGTGATACTATCGGTTGCAACCAATGCATGTGAAGACGCTCTCCTCTGAGGTCGCCGTGTTGTTTTCTTTCCTTCGGGCACACTTCACCCCGGCGGCAAACCCCCGTTTCTTCTCTCCTCGCTCCATCTTTCCGTGTACATCGCGTCTCCAGCGTGAGCGATTCTTGGCGACGTCTTCCCACCTCTCGATGTCCATCGCCCTCATGACAATTTTACAGATGTCCTTGAAGCGAAGATGAGATCGCTTTCATCCTGTTATGGTCCGGTTCCTTGTACCACGGTGATAGTCCAAGCTAGAACCAATAAAGAAGAACTCGAAGGCGGATATGGAAGAACACAGATATATTACAAACAGGAATATATACAGAGAGGTAGAAAAATGTTAGTACGAACAATCAGGTTTAGTAGTAATTGTCTGAACACGACTCTGTTTCGGACTGCCTCTGACTCGACTGACTGACTCCTGACGGACTTCACTCCAGACTTCAGACTTCACTTCAGACTTCAGACGGAACCCCCTGCTTCCTCTTGAGGCGCAGTATTTATTACGTATGGAATAGTCCATTATGTTATTATGGGTAAGGTCCCATAACACATACCCTCTTGCCTGTGGCCAGTTCTCCATAGAGAAGGACCTTCGGAATTCTCCCATCAGTAGACTGTTGCTTCCCGTGCCTAGCCGTTGCGGTGAGGTGACACTGGAATGTCCTCTCTAGTGTGCAAGTCTGGACAGGGTGTTGCCCATGTTGTACGCCTCCCTTCTTCACAACACCGATGTTGTCAAAGGGAAAAAGTCCAATGCATCTTTGCACCGGCGTCGTCACAGGAGTTGTCAGAACGAAGCTGAACATAACATCGGACTGTCTCCGGCTCCGGGTTTATCGTCAAGGTTGAGCTCCGAAGCGTCGGAGGTTTAAATTCAGTCTTCTTTCTCTTAAAGTAGAGATTAAAAAATCAAAACCATTAATATATATAACAGATTATGGTACTTCAATAAGAGAACTATATTTTATTCGTTTGATTTGAAAGAAATGTAAATTTTTGTAATATAATGGTATCACATGAACATATTCTTTTACGAAATTATGGCAACACAATTATCATAAACACAAAATCTTTTAAAGTACATGACTTCAGATTATAGGAAAACACGCTTTGTCCTTTACAGTTTTCATTTAGATTAAGATAATAAACTATGATACAAGAAGACAATTTTAATCATATTATGAAATGGCAATGTCATCTTTCTTTCTTTCTTTCTTTATATGTGCCATGACCTTTCAGGGCGTAGGCGATCATGGCTCTCCACCTCCCTCTATCCCTTGTAGCTTTCAGCAAGCTCCTTCCCTCTGCTTCCTCCCTGCAGACCACGTTCTGTCATCCACCTGCTCAAGTTCGTCAGTTATGTCACGCACTGCTTTCTCTTGTCTCTCTTTCTCTCTCATTCGACCTGTGAGTATTAGATTCTCCAGGCCCTCCTTCTTCATTATGTGTCCCAGAAACTTCAACTGCCTCTTTCTGATGTTAAGTATAAGCTTTCTCCTTGTTTGTAACCTCTATAAGACCTCATCGTTGCTCACATGCTCGGTCTATGATATCCTCAGCATCCTTCTGTAGAATCACATCTCCGTCGCCTCGAGTTTCTTCTTCATCTTTAAGGAAATCGTCCAACATTCGATGTCGTAAAGAAGGACAGATGTCACGTAACAGCTCAGTATTCTTTTCTTTGTTACTAAAGAAATCCTCCTGTTTCGCCCAGCTTTTGGAATGTGTCCTTGGCCATCACAATACGCCTACGGATCTCAGTGTCGCACTTACCGTCCTCTGTCAAGACGCTTCCCAGATATTTAAACTTCCGCGTCTGAGGGTTTCAATTTCAAAAAAATACTCCCCAAGAAGACGAATATTTTTTAATAATCTTTTAAATATTTCATTGAGAAATTATGAAATTTATAATAGCATGACAAGGAAGATGCCGGTTAGGCGTAAAACTGCTCCTTTCTTGCTTTCATTGATTCAAATTTGTCAATTACAACCGACCAACCAAATGTCGCTGGCAATATTCGACGCTGGCAATTTGTCGGTGTTGAATTTTTTTTTGTAGTGCTTAATGCCTAATTAATAAATATTACGTTAATTTTTTTTTTCAATGTTCAGTGGCGTTGTAAGCTAAAGAGGCGCCTATGGAATGTGTACTATTTGCCATGCCCTTAATATACTACTGGTGTTCTTCGTTTTGTTTCTGGACTTGTTTTTATTATTATTATTATTTTAACGTTTAGCAATGGTATAGCCACAATCTCCCGTAGCCTTGCACCCGGGACCAGCCATCTTGTTAGGTTTTAGATGCCGCTTCTTACTTAAGTGGTCGCTGTGAATGGATGCGGAAAAAGTGGCGTTCTCGAAAAGTGATCCCGCCGTCGAAAAATCACGAACGACAAAAAAAAAAAAAAACAGTTGAAGAAATCATTCTGATTTATTCATGTGCCTCAACATTGAGACGGGGCGGCTGCTACAAAACTTTGAAAAAAATGAGGAAGCGAACAGTGTCACATAAGGTTCCCTTTTCGTAACGCTGACTCGCTCTTCCATTAGCTGGTTGGACTGTTCCTTCTTTATGGAGCTTGAACTCCACCTTCCCGCTAGCTTCAATAGTAAAACTCATAAATTACAGCTCCAAGCCCAAACACAAGACCAAAATGATACCTAGAACTCTTCTTTCCGGGACTGATCGGGGATTGTTTGATTTGTTTGTTTAATGGCGCATCAACTCCTTATGGGTCATTTAATGCTGAAATTTAATATTCTCGGGAGCTTTGAAGTAATAAAAATATGATATATGTTATTCTGCTTTCACAATTGAATACATGGTAGATGATAGTCAGATTTTGTGCATATACATGTTTGTTGGTTGATTTTTTTGAGCAGCATATTAACTTCTATGGGTTATTTAATGCCGAAATCTAAATATTTTGTAGATAATTTTATGCTTTCAGGGTAACAGATATGATTTTTAGATTATATATTAAATTGTAGATCTTAAAATGTATTGCTGGTGATTTCAGTACAAAATGTATTGTTGGTAATTTTTTTTATAAAAAAACGTATTGCTGGTAATTTTACTACAAAAATGTAATGTTATAATGTTTAGTGTTGTATTGATTGTCATTTTGCTATAAAAAATATATTGTTGCTCATTTTACTTTAAAAATGACCCGTTGATTTTTGTTTGGGTGTTCACTGTTTGCCCGTAGCTGGGACCCTAACAGGTACTACCACCCCGGGTCAGGATGGACTTGGGAACAACAGCAAATTAAGAGGTGGCTATGCGCTCCTCAAAACTCTTAACAGCAGTTAACAGGTGGTTCCGCGCTCCCTCTTGGGTATGACGATAAACTACACCTGGCCTTGAATAGCTAATACATATAGGACTGGACTCTTATGTTGTTTTCAACGTAAGTGGGTCAAGCAACTCAGTTCCAAGGAACACCTGCACATATGATTTGATTATAGTGGTGAAGACTTTGATGGCACCTGATCTAGGAGAACCATCACACTTTTTGAAGAGTCTAATACAGAGACCTGGTGCATCGTGTGCTACAAGGTCCCCAAACAAACCCCGTACAGGTTTTGAATTTATAGCTGTCTTTCTCCTAGACCAGTTGCCATCAAAGTCTATTTGCCTATAGCTGGGGGAAGAAAATTCAGACCTTTCCCAAGGGTATTTGCACGTAAGTGAATGTAATGGATTCGACTGGAATTCGAACTCGGCTCTCCCATTCCTCCACCATGCCTCCTATATATATATATATATATATATGTGTGTGTGTGTGTATATATATATATATATATATATATATATATATATATATATATATATATATATTCCTATAAATATATATATATATATATATATGTCTGTCTGTCTTAGGTTGTCAAGCAAACATCATACCAACTGTTCCAACGGGCCTCGGTGACGAAGAGATTGCAAATCAGAATCAATGTAGCGCTGCTCGCTCACATATTCCGTGGTGGGACTCTACTGTAACCATAGGACTGTGCCCGCTGGAGCCGCTCACTCGAGAGCATTACAAGCCGGTTCAAGCAATGATATACATAGATGGAAATTATTAGGAGGATTTGATAATTATATTTAATTAATATATATATTATAGTTATAGTATATATATAGTTATATATATATATAGTTATATATATATATATAGTTATATATATATATATATATATATATATATATATATATATATATATATATATATATATATAACCTTGGGAAGACTGTTAGCGTTGTCAGAAAGCATTTAAGCTCTCCTTTTGGCTATGAACAGTGGTAAACATAACTCATTAGCGACAAACAAATATGAATTAAGCAATAATGGCCAACGATCAATTGTAGATATTTGCCCGTCGTCCAGCAAGTTCACACGCAGACAGAAAGATGTCTGTTTGATGACGGATAAAATAACATATCACCAGTTTGACCCCCCCTCCAACTATTCATTCTCCAAATAATTCACAGATGTGCAAGCGAGACTTTCAAGAGAAAAATCAATACAGATCAAGTCTGTAATTGAAAGAAACCAACAAACAGCCTGCCGCCATGAAAACCAATTTGTGACGCTTTTTTTTTTTTTTTTTTTAATAATCGCAAGCAAAAAGTTTTAATGAATTCGGTTATCGGAATAGATTATTGGGCTGACATGACAGAACGAATATTTCGTATTTGCTCTATGTTAATCGTGCAAACATTTCGACACAAAGTTGAATCTTAATTTGACAATATAACATGATGTTTGATGACCTCAGAGTAAAACTGGCTATAAAAGCGACTACACAGGCGGAAGAGAAGTAAAGAGGACTGACAGTATACGAAGAAACAATATTTCCCAGATTGTCCTTTTTTCACAATGTTGGGTAATACCGCTCGCTGTTTGCAGTTATATCTACTTATAGCTTTATTGAGTGTAACCTTTCAGACCCAGACTAATAACAGCAAGGATCGTTATGTTACCCCACAAATACCTGATAATACATCTGAAATGATGAGCAATTTATATCCAACTTATCTAGTCTATAATAATGACATTAAAGGAAATAACGAAACGTCACTTATAAGGGAGAAAATGCAGACAGAAGAATTGGAAAATTCACGCAAGAAAGATTTGACAGAAAATCAGACGGAAAATGATAACATTATAACATTTATTCCTTCCGTTAAGAAGCTGTCAAAATACGCCGCCATTAGAAAAAATGTAAGTGTTTTCAAAAATACAACGCCCGGTTATAGACTGAAGCTCCCTATTTCAAAAAACCCCATTTTTAGCACAATTAAAACAATCCAAATCGATAAGCTAAAGGGACCCAAATTGAGAAAGACACCGAAATTAACCCTGAAAAAAGGAGAAAAAATCACCGGCTTGAAGTCTGATAAGTCAATTTTCAAGTCCTCTTCTTTGCCAAAAGAGGAGATGATTTTTTCGAAGATCAAAAATCCGTTTCAGACCAACAGCACAATCGAACAAGAAGTAAAAGTGATCAACAAACCGGAATTATCTGGCTCTCTGAATCCGATTATACGGCATATACAGCAGCACATGTTTCAACACTTCGAGGACACTTTCCCTCATGGTGGCATGCACCAACATGAGGTAGGCTTTCATCAAGATGCCGTCTATCAACACGAAGGTGGCTATCACCACGACGGAGGCTATCACCACGACGGCGGTTTTCATCACGACGGCGGCTATCACCACGGTGACGTCTACCATCACGACGGCTTTCATCATAGCCTTGACAATCACCACGGGGGCCACTTGTACGTTGACCACAGCGTCCAGCATTGGCCGTGGCATATGTCAATCCAAGAGGAGCACTTACATGGTTGGCATCACTTGTGTCATGGTGCTATGGTGGGCCACCATTCCGTTCTTACCAATGCCGAGTGCGTCTACCATAAACCGTTACCTTCTTTGCGCGTTGTCAGGCATAACTTGATCGACAAAGTAATCACGCTCGACAACAGTTCCTTCATCACGGCTCGTATAATACACCCGAAATATAAAGACTACGTTCACCATCACCACCCTCATGACCACGGCCATCACGTGAGTCATCACAATCTGGCTCTACTCCACCTTCACCACGGCATGGGGGTTAGACCAATTGGTTTCCACGGACACCACGGCGGACATGGGCACGTCCATGGGCACGGTCATGACCACTGCTCTACCCCACATCATAATGCTGTACAATTCATTACAAACGAGGAATGCGACTACCATTTTGGAGATGAACACATTGGCAGCTCTCATGTGTGCGCTTACGGCCTTCCGTGCGATATTCATCATCATCATGGCTCTCCCCTGGTTTGTTCCCATCATGGACACAGTCCGTATCTGGTTGGTTTATCTTCGTATCAGCATAGCTGTGGACACCACCATCCGACTGTCTATGAGAGAATTGCGCCACATACCGATTGGATAACAAGTCATATTAAATAGACATCTTTTCGTCTTCGTTAATTTTACAGCAAAGGGATTTTTTCAGTTTGATTCTAATATATGATACGCTTGCTATTTTGAATTGCGTTCTTCAAAGCGATTATCATCGATAATTTAGAGATGCAATTTATGTACACATAGCATTAATAAATCGACTCTAAACAATTATGACTATTTATCCAATGTCGTTACAAGGCAATGAAATTTAAAATATGTATACACACACATACACACAAACACACACGCACACACATATATATATATATTCAATAATTTCTATACATTTTGACCGTTCCGGTAATTTGCTTATTTAACGCAGAAATTATAGCTAATCACAGCAGCAAAGTAATCAGCGTTGGAACTTAAAACCTTGCCAAAATTTTGGTCTGACCTATTTGATGAGTAAATGATATTTTCCTCGTCTTATTTTTTACGCTTATCTTGGTGCAAATCCGATGTATTTTTGGCTTAATTGCTTGTGTTTATAATTCGGACTGAGATGATCTTAACCACTAAACCAAACCTGAAACTAATCGTGAATAAATTTCCAACCAAAGGAATATTTTAGTTAACGATGTGATAGAGTCATTTTTTCCGTTCAACATTGTTAAAAGGCAATAAATTATTTGTTAAAATCAAATTCTGTTGTATGTATGCATACGTGTCACACTGATGATATTATTATTATTATTATTATTATTATTATTATTATTATTATTAATAATAACATTATTATTAGTGGCGGACTGGGCAGTGTGTCAGCTTGCCTAACGGTTAGTGATCCCTCTATATCAAATAAAAATGCAATAAAGAAACAGACATAGACAACTGTTTTAGTAATAAGAAGGAATAAGTACTTTATAAAGTTATCTGCACACTATCAGATACTCAAGTCCAATGTAAGAGGACATTTTCCAAGCTAAAGGTTATAAAGACAAGGTTAAGAAATACGCTGTCTGAGGAGAATTTAGAATCATATATGTTGCTATTCATTGAAAGGGAATTGCTAGATAAATTGGATGCAGAATAATTGGTAAATTCAAACAATCATCTAGTGAACACAAACGATTGCTCTTAATATAGTGAATTGCATGCAATTCTCTATTGTGCTTTTGAACTATTTGTAAATCTGAAAATTATGTAGTAAACTATTTAAAAATATCAACCAATTATTTAAAATTAAAAAAAATAAATTTTAACATCTATTTACAGTATCTGTCTATATTTCTAAGATGAAGTATTATGTACACTATTTACATTATTCGGACTATTGTCCTCATCTTTGTTGCCATATTTATCCCAACGCTTCGGCCCTTTAGTACCTGTCTATATTTCTGAGATGAGGTATTATGTACATTATTTACATTATTCGGACTATTGTCCTCATCCATATTTATTACAACGCTTCGGTCGTTGTACGCCCGGCCTTCTTCAGGTGGTTGGAATGTCGAACTGAACCCTTTATTTCGCTCACTGGGGTAGACTGTTCTAGTTCCACGTCTAATGAATGTCAGCTGTCAATTATCTCCTGTTAATTCCCCTCCCCAAGTTCTCCACCGCCTTAACCAAGTATTGAACTCACAACTTTTGGGGTCCTGTCACTGGATTTAACCAACGCCTTTATCCATTGTGCCATGTGTCTTTGGGACTTGTATTTGCAGTCATTTGGTATCTACTGCCAGTAATAAGTACAGTACATGTACACAGTAATTACTAAAAAATATACATATTTTCAAAAAAATTTAATCATAGTTTTTTTTTTCTATATGTACTTTTAAAAATTTTATCTATTCAGTAGCAAAAAAAAAAAAAATGATAGAATTGTAGTTGTGGGTGGGGATTCTTTGTCTCCTGGTAACCAATATTTGTAGACCTAGTCCGCCACTGATTATCGTTATTTACAGTATTTGATTTTGGTTGTTGGTAAAATGTTTACTTTCAGGTTACCACACGTGTCTTGAGAAAATAAACCGGCCGTTTGGTCTTTTCATCGACAGATTATATCCAATATTTTTCGAAGAATCCTTGCTGTTCCGAGCAGGCAAGCGTTTTGTAATATCTCCATTTCCAAATCACAATCCAATGTTTGCAAAATTTTTCAAAATGTTTTTCTACATCTCAGTGCTCCAATGATCACTGGTACTGTAGTTACTTTCTCTGCTAGTCCTTTCCAATTTTTCCAAATTTCATCCTTTAAACAATGTTATCATTTTAAACGATTATTATTATTATTATTAATAATATTATTATTATTATTATTATTATTATTATTATTATTATTATTGAGTGAAAGAGCGCCACGCTAACAAAGTGACGCTGTGGTATAAATGTGCAAAACCCAATATACTCATCATAAACAAGAAAAAATATATATATATATATATATATATATATATATATATATATATATATATATATATATATATATGCAGAAATGATCTAAAATAAAAAGATACTATCGACTATATATATGAACTTTGAATCCACACACAATGTAGGGTTGATCCAATGAGACCCAGAAATGATTAGCAAAGGTATGAAACTCTGAGCCGTTCTGTAAACGTAGGTATATATATATATATATATATATATATATATATATAGCGGGGAAAATAAATATTCGTACACATGAAAAATTGTTTTTTTATAAATGTAAAAGCCTTAACTAAAACAAATTTTGATACATTTTATATGTAAAGATACATTTTATTAAAGAATAGTAATAAACTTAATTAATTCTTATTCTAATAGAAATTAATGCTTTTTTTCATTTTAACTGATGAAAAAATTATTCGTACAAAACAAAAAAAGCATATTAACTTAATTTAATACTTTGTGGAATATCCTTTATTGAGTTCAATAGCTGCCGGTCTATTCCTGTACGTCTCAACTAATGATTTACACACATTAAGTGGTATTTTGTCCCATTCTTCTTGGCATATTGTCTTCAAATTCTTGATATTTGTTGGTGCTCTTTTCCCAATTTGAATTTTCAAATATCGCCATAAATTCTTGATTGGGTTCAAGTCTGGGGACTGACTTGGCCATTGCAAGACATCAACGTTACTTTCAGCTAACCATTTCCTTGTAGATCTAGCGGTATGCTTAGGATCATTATCCAGTTGGAAAACCCAATCAGGAGGTAGCCGAGTCTCTCAACAGAACGCATTAAATTGTCTTGCAGGATTTTCTGGTATCTTTCGGCATTCATCTTGCCATCTATTATTGATATTCTGCCAGCACTTTGCAGAAAAACAGCCCCAGATCATGATACTGTCACCACCAAACTTTACAGTTGGCAACGTGTTCTTTGGTAAGTAGGCTTCACCGTCCTTCCTCCACACATGATTTCGATAATTATGACCAAACAACTCTATTTTAATTTCATCTGTCCATAGTACTTTTTCCCAAAACGAATATTCTTTATCCTTATGCTCTCTAACGAATTTTAGCCTACCATCTCTGTGTCGTTTCAAGAGGAGTGGAGTCTTCCTTGGGATGCGTGATTTCAGACTGTTTTTGTGTAGTTCATTACTTATTGTACGCTTGGTTACATTGATCCCTAATGCACGCAGATGTTCCTGCAGCTCTTCTCGGGTAACCTGTGGATTTTGTTGGATCTGGCGTCTTAATATCTTTGCTGATCTTATAGACATCTTCCTCGGAGCACCTGTTCGTCTTTAGTTTTCGACGCTGTTACGAGTTTTAAACCTTGCAATGAACGAAGCAATTGTAGTAAAAGGAATATTCAGGTTGTTAGACATCGTTCTGTAACTGTTCCCATCTTTCCAAAGAGACAAAATGTGTTGTTTCTGTGACATAGTCAATTCTTTACCTTTAGGCATTATTAGAACCTTCTCGTAAGACTAGAAATTGCAGAATGCTCTGATAATGGCTAATAGCGTTAACTATAATTACTGATAACATTACTGGAACATTCTAGAATATACTTTTTTTCATAATTAATTGATTATTTTATTCTAATAATTGATTTGTACGAATACTTTTTTCACCAGTTAGAATTAAAAAATGCATTAATTTCTGTTAGAATAAGAATTAATTAAGTTTATTATTATTTTTTAATAGTATGTGTCTTTATACTAAAATGTGCCGAGATTTGTTTTTATTTAAGACTTTTACATTTATAAAAATACAATTTTTCAAGTGTACGAATATTTATTTCCCCCCACTGTGTATATATATATATATATATATATATATATATATATACTATAATTTTTTTTAAATATAATCATCGCAACACCGGATTTCCCATATTTCAAAACTGAAACTTCAAATCAATTCAATCATAAAGAATCAAACTTAAAATAGAAAGTTCCGTTCTATTATCAAGCGATGCTAAGAATAACTTTTTTGAAATTGATTTACGTAATTTATACGTCTAGACAAATTTGATATTTTGAGATGTTGGGGTTAAGGAAAATTCCATCTTTTTTTTATTTTAGAGGTGTTAAGATTTAACTTATTTAGAAAACTCATGCATCTCATGTATTATAGCTATTAAGTCGGTCAAGTCAAGATAAGGCTGAGGTATCTGTCCATTGATATAAACTCATATATATATATATATATATATATATATATATATATATATATATATATATACTCATCATATATAATATAATCATATATATATAAATATATATATATATATATATATATATATATATATATGACATTAATATAATATAATCATATATATATGAAAAATTTCTCAGAGCTAACCTGATAGAAAAAGACAATATTTATAAAGGTAAAAGACAATAGGAAAACTATTATTGGCCGACGCGTTTCGTCCATGTGGACTTTTTCAAGGCAAAAAATAAATGAATTTATTAAAACTAAGTAACTATTAAGAACAAAACAAAATGTCCTTAGCAACTGGAAGAATTTAGAAAACGCTATTGTATTCATAATGTCAACTGAAAATTACTTCAAGTACTGTCACGTGTAAAAATATTGTTTTTATTGTTGTGTTGACGAATTCGACCATTTTCTTTTGATTTCTTCATGCAATTGAGTACGTTTGCTTGGGAGACATATATATGACACTAATATAACATTATATATATATATTTAAATAAAAACTGACCACTTTAAGGTTCCATGTAATAAATTAAAAATTAAAGGACTGCGGATCATCAAACTTTACTTCCAATTGTTGAAACAAAAAATGAAAAGAAATTTACACATTTTTGACGGGCCGTATTAAGTATATGTAAATTAACGAAGTGAGGAAGTGAG
Source organism: Acanthosepion pharaonis (assembly GCA_903632075.3). NCBI lineage: Eukaryota > Metazoa > Mollusca > Cephalopoda > Sepiida > Sepiidae > Acanthosepion > Acanthosepion pharaonis. The sequence goes on along the minus strand of CAHIKZ030004708.1, from coordinate 357,309 downwards.
AGGGGAGAGAGAAGATTTGCTCTGGATTTACATTGAGCTCTCTGGATTTTATCCTCCTTGGGTTTACCCATACAGATTACCTAGTTTTTCATAAACTATATATATATATATATATATATATATATACTCAACATAAATAAGATTATTATTATTATTATTATTATTGAGTGAAAGAACGATACGCTGACAAAGTGACGCCGTGGTATCAATGTACAAAGTCCAATATTCATCTTGATACCCAGTCTAATAAGAGTATACTAGACACATGTATCACAGCCAAATGTGCGCGATATGGCGACAAAGCAGCACACAACCTTGTAAATGCGGGATCCAATTAAAATTATCTTCAGATGGGTAACCCAGTCGGCTGAAACTGTTTCCAAACGAGCGTCCCCAGGTATTTAGATGTGACATCCATGTTGCCTTGACTGCCTCATCCTTCAAACTTAAAAAAAAAAATCCCGACAACTGGCCTAATGTTCCCCATTACTTCTACTCATGAACAGAGATGCACAGTGCGTCACCCTCTAGAGAACACACTCAACTGATCATGGTCAGGAAATTAACACGCAAATCTCTGGTACTGAACGGTATCTTTACTGTAGCCAATTTATTTCATCATCACAAAACGTGTATATGTTAACACCTCCTGTCAATTAATACCAGAAGCCACGAAAGCCATGTCTGGTTTAGCATTAAGGCATTATTATTATTATTATTATTATTATTATTATTATTATTATTATTATTATTAAAAATAGACTGTGTGTTATTGATTGTATTGAAATTTGATAGATAATAAATCACTTTTAAGTTTGGTTTGGTGTATTTTGTCTTACGCATATCAAACTCAATGGGCTGCCGACAAGATTTTTAGAAAACATTCGTATGAATAGAATATGTATTCATTGTAAGAAATCAATGTGTAGAACAGGTTTCATTGACGTTAAAGAGGGTTTTTGTCGAGAGTCTGGTTTCATTGATGCTTTCTTTTCAGATATACAGTTTGTAGAGAAATTGATTTTATTGACATTCTCATTTGGATCATATTTGAGGCTGTAGGCCTTATAGTGGGTTATCGGTTATAGTGAAGTGTATGAGTGTGTAAACAGATTAGTTTGATTTGGCCTTGTTAGTTAGATAGCCCACCATAAGACGGGGTATAAAACAAGAAAATCAAATTGTAAAGTGAACAACAATTTTATATACATATAAATCAATTAAGGTCTTTACAAATAAAATTAATGTATTTTGGTTGATACAAGGTCGTCAAAATGTTCTTAGTAGTCCTTGCAAGAATGAGTCCATGTGTATGTAGACAGGAACGTATGTATGGATGTTGGACGGCGAACAAACTTCGCATCGGCTCGCGAAAAGGTCCGTAAAAGAATTTGTTTCTGAGAATTGATTATTTGAATTTTGTTTTTAAATGTTTCCTAGTTTTCTATTGACTGAAAAACATTTCGCATCAAGGTGTGAAATTTCACGAGTTTTGTTTTGGATTCGCTTTTTCCGTGTGTGTTAAGCAAAGTTTGTAAATTCGAGTTTTTTTTAATTTCTAACAAAATCAATGAGTCAGTGCCTAGCATTTGAATTTTAAATCTAAATCTTGTTTTGTTCACTACAGACCACTGTTTTAAGAAATAATGTTTTGTCGTTCAGTTTTGCTTTCTCAAAGAGCTTATACATGTTTATATTATAACATTTTTGTCCTGAGAGAGCAAGGTATGAACACTTATATTTAATAGTGTATGTCGTTTCACATGCTTTACCATACTGGTTGATCTTCGTTGTTTAGCAAGTACGTGTGGGTTATTCTTGTGTGGCAATGCGTAAGTGGGTCTCTTTTGGGACCTGAACACGTGAAAGTAATCTACGTTGGTAAAACTCAAATTATAAACGTTGTTCATAAATATTCAAATTATAAAATTATGTTCAAATTATAAACGTTGTTCCAAAATGAATGTGCCAGAAATAACTTTCGTTATTTTCTTTCAGGTACAATCCTTTTTGGGACACTTTTATGTATTTTATTTTATTTACTTATTAATTTTTCATATGATACAAATATATATATATATAAAATAAATGCTTTGGACCTGTTCCATATTCATGAAAATTTCGTTCAGAACTTTTTTATTTATTTTTTACTTATTTATTTTATTTTTTAGAATTAATGATGAGAGAAAATGTCGTTTAAAGAGTGAAAGAATAAAATAATATATAAATTATTTTCATTATTGGAAGAATATCGACTAAAGGTTTAAGTAGAAACCCTCAAATAAAGTAACAACCTTAACTTTCGAATGGCCGCATTTTTAAAAATTAGAACAAGTTTAACCCTATAGATTTCAAGAGTTTAGATACGTGGCCAAGGGAGAAAAGTTTCATTATAGATTTCTATAAACTGAAACTAAAAAAGCCGTCTTTGGTATTTCTCCGATTGATGTCAATCATTTCCAATTTATAGAATTTATAATATGTTAATTATAACCATCAGCGGTCTTTCCTTGTTTGTTTTTTTTTATTATTATTTAAAAAGGAAAATAACTCGTAATTAGCAGTTAATATATTTGGAGTTATCTCTCTTGGACAGAGATTTTTATCAATTGAAACTTAATTAAGAAAACATTACAATAACACTGGAAATTGCTTTATATTTCCATTTACGATGTGTCGTTTTTATTCTGTTACGGTAACAAATATAGGGATCGAATCATTATTATATAGATTTGCACAGTTTGGGAACAAGACACAAAAGATGAGGCATACTCACTGCTATCACTCTACATTATTTACATTACTCGGACTGTTGTCCTCATCTTTATTACCACATTCACGACGTTTAGGCCGTTGTACGCTCCGACCTTCTTCAGGTGATTGGAATTTCGATTGTTCAAATTCCACGTGCCATGCTTCTTCAGGATGTCTCAGTATCATTTAGCTCCTTTTAACTCAGCTCTTTTCTGTTCACCATTGCAGTAGCCAGGTATTGAACTCACAACTCTTTGGGTCAAGTCAGTGGATCCAACCAATTCCATGTGTCCTTGAGGACAGCAGTGTTTTTTTTTTTTTTTGTGGCGGGCGGGGGGGGGGGAGACTGATAAACTTAATGTCACAGTTACTAGTTTTTACCAAAGCTCATATTGCAATTTTGTTGGTATTATTGCTTTTATCTAGCTCTCCGTATTACTGGTTCTCATATTGCATTCATTCCTATGATTGGCCGGCTTAGATTTCTGTAACCTAGCATATGTGCTGATTCCTTAAGTTTTCGTATTTTCCAGTGATGTTCTCTGTCTATTAATTCAACCTCATCCGACCGAAGAGGTGGGTCGGTGATCATCCTTTTCCCTCCAGTTACGCTTGATTTTTCTATTTCTCCTCGTGTTACGGCTTTACGATGTTCTTGCAGTCTTACCTTAAGAGGGCGGCCTGTCTCTACTTTTTATTTCTTACCACAGTTGCACAGTCCTTAGTCATGTTCTCCTCGGGGGGGGGGGTATTATTTGGAAGAGTTGTCTGCGAAGTGTCGAACCACTTTTGAAGTTAGTCCTGATGTTATATGGACCAAAGATCTTTTGCATTTTGTTCTGTTTATACTGACCATTTCTTGATTATATGTCTCTGGGTCGCCACATGACTTTTGCTTGAAGTTGTAAGCAGCGGAAGATCCCTTTCTATACACTGTATGAATGGTGGGAGTTGAAGTTTAGGTATTGTCTGTTGAATGTTGGCTTGCGGTATACGGATGTCTTGAATCCATGCTCTGTTCGATATGGAGTCGAGTTTGTTGTTTTCTCTCTCCATTGTGAAATGTATTGATGATCTTATTGAGATCACATGGTCCAGTAGTAGTTGAACCTCTTCCTGATGTGGCCAAAGTATGAAGGTGTCATCTACGTATCTCAGCTATAAGGTTAGCTTTAGTGATGTGGATTCTAATGCCATTTCTTCGAAGTATTCCATGTATATATTTACCAGTGCTGGTGATAATGACGAGTTCATTGCTAAGCTTTCATTCAGTATGTCTGATCCTATTCCGAAGTGTGTTGTTTATGTACAGAAAGTCAGCATCTCCATCAGGTTATCTATTGGTATACTGGTCCCGTTTCCTAGGGATGAGTCCGAGGCCAATCTGTCTCTGACTACCGATAGTGCCTCCTCCGTGGGTACCTAAGTGAGCAAACCACGTCCAGGCTCACCATCTGATTGGACTGGATGGCAGTATCTTTGATTATTTCCACGAAGTAGGTGAAGTTTCGAACATATGAAAGTGACTTTCCTATTAATGGGTCGATTATATCTACATGAAAGCGACCCAGAGGGTGGCACACAGAGCTTTGGCAGCTAACAATCGGGCTGAGCGGAATACTGCCTTTGTGAATTTTGGGGAGACCATATATGTGAATTAACTTGGTGTAACGCTGCGACAACTGCCTGTATGTCTTAGGTGGGAAGTGGTCCTTGTTCTACGGCAGTTTTCGTTGTTTTCATTGTTGGATCTTTCTTTACTTTACTGTAACTACCATTTCTAATGAGCATTCCTCTATATAAATGGTTCAGTTCGAAATTCCTACCACCTACATACAGCGGCCGAAACGTCGTGAATATGGCAATAAAGTCCGACAGTCCGAACAACGTAAATAATTACAATACCTCACCTCAAAAATATAGAATGCTATCAGTCTGTTGGTCGAACTTGCTAAAAATTATCACGAGGTACACAGAAAGCTAATTATATTGTAGATGCTTACATACCAGGAAAAGCTATTAAGCCAATAGTAAACAAGTTGGTCTGCAGATTGC
>CAHIKZ030004708.1:285000-347500 GCA_903632075.3 Acanthosepion pharaonis | reverse complement strand
GTGGTTCGCTACAATGGGTGTGGCATGGTGGGTCTTAGCTGTGATGGTTAGAACTGGTGGGACTAAGGAATGTAGTTTGTTTTAATACTTTCTATGGAAATGGCGATAGAGTAGAGAGAGGCTTGCAACGTTTTATTTATAGGAAACGGATTGTACATCTACTTTCATCTAAAACTGATGCAGTCTACCGTAAAAATAATACAACTGACAGTGTAGTGACGATCACAATAACAGAATAAAGAATAAAAAATAAAAAAAATCATACCGAAAAGGGAAATGAAACAGAGAACTAAAACGAGGGCGTATATTTAATTATAACAGGTAAATACAGTGCAAAATACATACCTTTTTTTCATTTAAAATCAGAAGATCTGTTCTTGTCGGTTTGGTGGAAATTCAGTCAGTTATATTGCCATGCGTAATACACACGCAGGTGATCATGTATCTTTCGATACATGACTGACGAGGAAGTTCCCCCCTCCCCCCCGCAGTAAGTTGCCATTTCTTTCGGCGGTAGACTAGTTGCCATCCAAGGCTACAGAACCCTGCCTATCCTGCTATTTACCCATAACTGTGGGGGGGGAGAGAAGAAGAGGATTCATACATTTCCCAAAGATATTAATTAGCACGTAATGGATTCGATTGGAATTCAAACCCGGCTCTCCGATTTCTCAATCCAAGCCGCTATCCATTACTGCACCGTGCCAGTCGAATCCATTGCATTCACTCACGTGCTAATAGCGACTTGAAGCAACAGAAATGTGGTTCTACAGAAGGAAGCTGAGAATATCATGGTGGCTCCTAACTTTTGAACTGTAGTGTGTGTGTGTGTATATATATATATATATATATCAGATCCCGTGGGCCTTCCCTTTGTAAACAGAGGGAATGCTTACTGGGTCTGAATGTTATTGGACTCTAGATTCCTTGAAATTCATTTTTTTTCATTCCTTTCTTTATATTAATTTAATTTACAAGCTTATATATTTTTTATATCCCAGAAAATAAACTTGATAAGTCCTGGGGCGAAACCGGTTGTTCTTTTTTAGCTTTTTTAAAAATGCCATATAAATTTTGCTTTTTCCTAGTTATTGTTAAATTTTGTACCATATATATGACAAATCATCGATGACTGTCCAGTGAGGCCAAGAATGCTTCTGAGCACCTCCAGCCGCAAGAAAACCAGAGCTGCGTGATAAAAAACGGACAACAACTCAATGAATGATCAAGCGTAACTTTTTTTTATTTCGACGAGCAGGTCTCGATATATGTGATTCTGGACTGACAGGTTGTAAGACTTATCAGGAGTTGGTTGAAGTGGTGAGAAATTTTCAAGCAAAAACTAAATGCTTTCAGATAAGAAAATGGAAAATGATTTCGTAAGGATTTAAAAACAGAAAAATAATTTCCATGCTATGAAAATTTCCTAATATATTCTTATGCGATTTTATGTAAAAGAAAAAAATTACATCTTGAGATTTCGATGTCGCCAACAGAAAACAGATCTAACATTACACATAAAATCTATGAAAGATCTTAATTTGGTTCTTATTTATTTATTAATTTTTTTTAATTGCTGGAGAAATGGAAATGGTCAAACAGAGTCAGAGTTTTTGAAGATTTTGATACTGAACATTCCCCAATGATGTTGGAACAACGCAATTCTAACATCTCTAATAATTATTCATAAGGTAATTGGCATTCACCACCGAAATGTTTATCACGTGACAGACCATTTTCTTTTCTTTTAAAAAAAAAAAAAAAAAAAAAAAACTCTTTCAACTGATCGCGATGGGCATCTCGATATAAATGGCCTCGATACCAAAACTGATTTTACCCCTGAAGAATCATTGTCCTTATGTATCTTAAAATTCCTGAATTATTGGCCAAGCTCAGTGAGTAGATAAATTTTATTTTCGGGTCATGTCTTAATGTATATACAGTTTTTAACTTTTCTGTTTGTCCTCCATGTTAATCATTAAAATATTAAATCCTTATTCGCGTTTGTTTTTGTTTTTTTTATTTGTTTGGAATTTGTCCAAAGAAATGAACGCAAACACATCCAAACATTAACAGAAGATATTTAATAGTTTTCCATAATCTAAACGAAATACATTTTTGTAGGAGTAAAAAAGCTGATATGCTTTCAATGGAAAATAATCATTGTGAAAATTCCATAAAATCTGAAATATCGCATGAAAATCTTTTGAAGTTAACTGATGTTAATATATTTCTAATGGGCTGAGATAAGTTTTCATTTTGTCTTTATTTATATTTCTGAATGATTACTATAAAAACAACTTATGACGAATTGTTCTCCAACGCAGAAAAGCAGTTATTTCAAGCTACTCTGACCGTTTTGCAAAATCAATTCCAAGGACGTATTTTCTGTTTAGGTGGTTACTAAGTGGAATTCATTACCACAGGATATTGTTATCGTGGGATCTTTTGCTGAAATCCAAAAGCAAATTGATTCCTACTCAATAGAGGAACAAGACAATACGACTAATTTCATTATAGAACACTCGCATATACATGGACATAGATTTATACTTAACAAAATATCAATGATATTTTATTACAAACAAGTTTAACAAGTTCTGTGTTTTTATTTGGCAACACTCATCCTCTTTGCTTGGGAAATCGGTACAATATAAAATTCATAACATATATTTCATTACTTTAAGCCGGAGTTTCTCATCTGGCACTAATGCGCCCTGAAAGGAACGCCCCAAGTTAACAGAACAGTAGTTTATTAACTATTTTTATTTTTAAAAACATCTTTATTTTTTAACAAGCTAGAGACATCAAACACACTGCTTCCATGTCTGTCATTTGACATTTTAAACTGCTAAATTCCTTAATTTTTAAAGAAGAGTAGATAATCCTTTTCCCCTAGTTCAAGGGATTTAAATCGATCGTTATCGGCCGCTATAAAAAGAATAGCAGACTCTTCATATTTCTCTTTAAATGAAAACTGTACTGCTAAAGTACAGGTTTCACACAAGCATGCTTCAAAATATATGCTTATTTCAGGAGACTTTATTTTCAAATTTCATGACTAATTTTTCCTTATTAAAATTTAAAGTTCGCCCAGAGTTTATTTTACAAGTGTGACATTCAAAAGCCGCCATTATCGCTTGGTTGATGCTTCCCAGTTTTGAGTTCAGATTTTTTTTAAGGCTTTATATTATCATTCTATGTGCCATGTCCCTGCAGAACGTAGGCGATCATGTCTCTCCACAATTTCCTACCCATTGTAGCTCTTGGTAAATTACCTTTTTTGTTATCTCTACTAATCCCTGTTACACAAACTCGCTAAGTAGGTTATGTGCTGCGTTCCGCTGTCCTTATTGCCATTTAATGTCTTCTCCGTGTCAACTTTTCTAAGCCCTTTTTCCTCATTAAGCGCCCTAGAGATTTCACTTGTCTCTTTCTGATGTTAAGCATAGGTGTCCTTTTTGTTTCTATTTTCTCTAAAACTTCGTCGTTGCTCACATGTTCAGTTCATGTTATTTTTAGCACCCTTCTGTTTCTGTAGAATCCCATTTGTTGTCCCTAGTCTCTCAGCTAAAGTAAAACGTAACATAGTATCATTAAAAAAAAGAATAAAGTAGAACAGTTGTCTTTAAAAATGTTTAGAGAGCCACATCATCTATTTTACACTTTTTTTTTTTTTTTTTTCGCGAACCAAAGAAAATAGTTTTATAATTAACTGAATGAAATTTTAAATGAATGAATACATTTTATTTTATCTTCTGTTACTTAAGAATTATTCTCCAGAGTTCTTGTCTGTCTTACACGGGACAGACTATTTAGACATCCTGGAGTCTGTTTTTAATATGCAACGTCCTGTGTAGACAACCTGAGATGAAATATAAGTTGACCCTATTCGGAGAACCAGGTGTATAAGTGGGAAGAAAATTAGTATCTCACCCCCTCCCACCGCCCTCAATTCCCTCCTCCAGCTTGGTATTTATATTTTAATATCAGTTGTTGGTAAAAATTTTCTTAACTACTTCGTTTTATATTGCCAACGTTTTTATTTCTGAAGAAGTTTCGGCCGAATGTCGCCTTAAATCTTGAAACGTGATATTTTTGTATCTTATTTTAATAATAAAATTACCGTAATTTCTCGAAAATAATACAATTTTTTTTACTGTAAATTACAGGTGATAGTAGGGGTGCGTATTTTAAATAGCTTTTTAAACAAAAATATTTTTCATTATTGATTTATAATAATAAATACGTACTTGTTGTTCTAAAAGAAGAAAGTTATCCCAATTTTCATTTTAAATCCAACAATAATTGTAACATTTTTTTTTTGTCAATAAATTTGTTTATCAGTAACCGCATTTTTTTATTTGGCGAAAAAAATAAATCCATAAAAAGACCAATTTCGAAGAAAAGAGGATATCAAGTTGTTGAAATTTTAATTTTCATCATCACTTTAGAATCAATATCTAAATTGTCATTAAACAAATTCAGTCACAATATTATCTTCGGCCTCTTCATACTCTTGCCAAAGGATGTCCTCTTCAGAGCCATTCCATCGCTGTCGAGAGACAACACTTCTTGAAACCTCTCTTTATAACATCGTCACTGACGGAATCCCAAGAGTCCTGAATTCATTTTACAATAAGTTCCAACTTTGGTTTTTCCTTTTGCCACCAGCAGTAAAGATTAGAACACCAGAAAAAAATCAAGTCATTCCATTTTTTAAGCATTTCTTGTTTAAATGGACGGTTGCAGACAACATCTATTACTTGAAGTTGGCAAGTCATTCCCGCTGGTATAATAATCAGTCCTCTTCTTCTGAAGTATATTCTTCATACAAGGCATCCTATGGCAATGAAATGCATCAAGAACCAACATAAATCTACTTCTTGCAATTTCTGTTCTGTGTTTTCTCCAAACATTCAGTAACCAGTCCTTTATGAGATTCTCATCTATCCACCCTTTTTCATGACATTTTACTATCATACCCGCTGTGCACTCAACGTTTTTTGGCAGACTTTTCCGTTTAAAAATTACGTAAGCGGGTATCTTATCATTACCATGCGCACCAAGCATGGCTGCGAACCTATTCTCAATTCCATTTTTTTTTGGGGGGGGGGAGACTCCACCCCTTTGAATTTGTGTTTGAAAATAAGGCACATCAAAGGTCGAGGGTGTTTGGTAAGTATTTTCAATCCAGCCTAAAGGATAATTGTGCTTTTTTTCTTAGCTGAATAAAAAAAAAAAAAACAAAAAAGCGCTGAAACTTTCAAAGCTTATCTTCGTAGTCATCGGGCAAACGCTGGGCTATGGATGCTCTTCTCCTAATAGATAGATCAAATACCAGTTTGCTGAAGCTTTAAATGTGTTTAGTTTCCAGGATACATGATTTTCAGAAGTTCTTTTTCCTTCATCCTTATTTCCACAGTATTTATGGAACATCCACTTGATCGCCTTTCTTTCACAAATTCAACTAAACTTTGTTCCATATCTGGATATTGAGTTTTTCTTTCTCTACCTATAGCCTTGGTATTTGATTTACACTTTTTAGCTTATTTTTATTCTATCTCTATAAACCTGTTAGCCTCATTCAACTCATATTCTTTAGCTGCAGCTCTGTTTCCTATTCTTTCTGCTAATTCTATTATTTTTTGTTTAAAATTTGCACTATAACTCGCACGTTTTGACATCTTGGGGGTAGTTATCGGGAAAACCGCAGTGTAATTTTCAACAATATTTTAGCCGCTGAGTTTCGATTTTATTCTTAATGTCAAGGTCGACAAAATGTTTTCGTAATTTTTATTTATTTATTTTGAATTTGACAATTTATAGATGCTTATTATACATATGGATAGATATATTTCTTAATTTTTGGATCATTTTTGGAAGTGCGTATTATTTATGGGTGCGTATTATTTCCGAGAAATTACGGTATGATCCTGTCCTTTATATATATATAATCACAGCTGTTTGAGATTTCCTATAGCCCCACTGAATTTAAATAAAGTCAATTCAGGTTTGTTACGGTAAAAACTTTCTATCTCAAGTAAAAATCATCACAAAAATGGTAAGTCATTTTGTCACGGCTTATTGTCTCTCAAAAAATGGATTTACATACTTTTATAGGGGTAAATTTTGAAAAATGACATTTATCATCACCTAAACAAATATCAAGGAAACTTTTGATCGGAACCCCATGAAACTTAGCATTTTCTGAAAGCAAAGGATATATTCTTTCATTTAAAAGTAAAATTGGCTGGTGTAAATGACTCAAAATTTTTCATATAATTCAGAACAAAACAAATGGCATTTATGAACGATGGGCGTATATGAGTTAAAAAATATCAAAATTAGAAAATCTAACGCAATCAAGGTTTAGGTTAAGTTCTGTAGTCCTTGCTGACATCTGTATGACATCCTGGAATCATGTGAAGAATGGAAAACACCAAAACAGTCCCACAGGACTTGTATTTTTATTTATCTATTTATTTTGAAGGGACGGGAGTGTTTAAAAATAAATAATTTTAACTTCTATATTTCGTATTTGTTTAAATTTGATTCCATTAAACGTAATTGCTCCTTGATTACACGATTTTATCATTAATAACAAACAGTTGTTTTACTAAAAACTCAAAGTAGCAGTTTTCGTGGTTGTTGGTGTTACTGTTAGTTCTTCGCGTGTTTCCGTGACAAGACCTGGGCGATCATTTTCTTATACCTTTTTTTTTAACTTAGTAATGTTTGTCCTTTTACTATGCCATCAACTCTGTTCTGATATCTACTTTACCCAAGGTTAGGTAGGTTATTCGCTGTTTTCTGTCCCTTTTGCCTTCAATATGTCCTGTGAGTGTCAGATTTTCCAACGCTTCATTCCTCATGTGTTATTTTGTTTCCATTTCCTTAAAATTTCTTCATTGCTTACATACTCTGTCAGTGGTATTCTCAGCATCCTTCTGTAAAACCGCAACTCTATTATTTCAAATCTCCTACCATAATTAATTGCTTAACTAAAGATAACACCGCCAGACTATTCATTTCAGTGTGTGTATGTGTTTTTAGTCACTGCGTGCAAATCGTGGCGGATCTCGTAATTTGAAGACCCTCTGTAGTAAAGCAGTTAAAATGGTTCAACTCCTTTTTCTGTTTCTTTTTACCCAGTAAATAAAATTAAAATCGGCATTATTTTTTACTGAAATAAATAAACAAAAAAAAATTTTTCTCGAGTTTTCATGAAATTGTGTAAGGGGAGGTGGGCAACAAATGTAAAAAAATAAATAAACATGTCTAAAATAATTTTATCCATTTGTGAATAAGTCCTGAAAGTTTCATTAAAATCTGACAATTATTTGATTTTTGCAAGAATTTCCAAATCCATGTTTTTTTTCACCTGATAAAGGTGCTAAAGCACTGATGGTAAATATTATGTAGACCGCTGACGTAAAAAAAAAATTAACCAAAATTTCGAACGTGCTAGAAAGGATGAAAAAAAATTAATAAAATAATCAAAAATACTTTGGTCTTTTCTCTTAATTTTTACGATAAAACTTTGTGTTAAGTTTGGGACCTTTTTTTCCAACGCTATGCTGTTTTTTCGGCGAATTAGTGGAGATACCTACTGGTCTAGCATAAGGTCACACTTGTGGGATGCCTAATTCCCTCAATAATTGTAACTACTACTGCTGCTTTGAATCTTGTTCCTTTATCGTCCTCTGTTTCTCAATAACCGCTTGCATCCTAGTGGCTTCCGTATCTGTCTATATTTCTGAGATGAGGTATTATAATATTTACATTATTCGGACTATTGTCCTCATCTTTGTTGCCATATTTATTACAACGTTTCGGCCTTTCAGTATCTGTCTATATTTCTGAGATGAAATTATTATGCTTCACTATTTTCCCATTATTCGGACTATTGTCCTTATCTTTGTCGCCATATTTATTACAACAACCGGGTATTGAACTCACACTCTTTGGGTCCGTCCAACGTCTTTATCCACTGCTTACATTTGCCCTTGAGGCGTTGGTCAGATCCCGTGACAGGACCCAAAAGAGTGAGTTCAATACCCGGTTAAGGCAGTGGAGAACTTGGAGAGGAAATTAACAATTAATAACTGATAACTGACATCCATCAAACATGGCACGTGGAACCAGAACAGTCTACCCCAGTGAGCGAAATAAAGGGTTCAGTTTGACATTCCAACCACCTGAAATAGAAGGCCGGACATTCAACGGCTGAAACATCGTTCTAATAAATATGGCGACAAAGATGAGGACAATGGTCGAATAATGTAAATAGTGTACATAATAATAATCTCAAATAATGTAAATAATAGATATCAAAGGGCTTAAACTTTGTTTAAAGTCAATTGCGACAAATATGACGACAATAGTCCGAATAATGTAACTAGTAGCTTTTATTGTTTCGCTTGGGATAAAATAATTAAAAAAAAAACTCCTGCTAGATTAGCTTGTTAAGCATTACTTTATTCACCCATTTCGAGACACTACGTATTCATTAATCTGATTGAACTTTGGGCAAACCCTTTTGCTGGAAGTACTTAATAACTAATTGTGATCTAATTCATTTCTCTTTTAATGTGCCATCCTTTTAAGACGTGGGTGATGATGATTCTTTACATCTTCCTATGCTTTGTAATTCGGACTCTTTATGAATCTGAAGTTCGTTCTCAGAACACAACACATCTCTAAAGTATTTTCCCCATCTTGTCATTCATTTATCAGCGGAGGGTGGAGAGGAATAATTTGCTTTACACTAAAGTCAATTTTTTTAAAGAGATTTTTTTAAAACCAGATATTATTTATCAGAGGATACAGTTGTCAGCGTGTGACATCCAAAATTTTTTAAATAGTGAATTGATGTCAACACTTAAGATAAAGAAATCACAAAAAATGTGAATCAAACTTTTATTCCCTTTTCTCATCAGGTAAAAATGCATCTAAGTTGAAAAAGGTGCGTTTATGGATTAGGCTAATTGGAAAGATGGATTGTGAAGACTTCAGTTACCTTCTCAAAGAATACTCCCCTCATTGGGACTGATATATATATATTATTGTACATAGATAAAGCCCTTCGTAAAGTCCAAATCTGTACTTGAAAATTTTTGTATTTCTTTTAATGCATTTGGCTTCCGTGAATCCCTTTAATTAGTCTACTGGAATCTTTTTATGTGTACAATTTACTACTCCAACTACAAAGTGATTGTTGATGTTCCATATGCCACTTTTGATTTCTATTCCAAGGTCCTTGTATTTTGACAGCTTTTTTGAATATCTCCCAAAGATACATTGCAGTCTGCAGGGACTGCCATATCAATAAGGAGGTTCTTTTTGTTTGTAGTCATTAATAACAATGCTTTGTATTATATTGTTCTGTCAGGACCTGTTAAATTCTATGGAACTACGTTCCACACTATCTGGTTGGAAGATCACTGGAGATGGAGTTCATACCAATTTCTTTCAGTTTCCTTCCATATATGTATAGATTCATATTTTATATGAGATATTGGCCCACTCTGTCATCCCGGTTTTATATTCCGAGCCGGTGAATATGGTGGCCTGATACTAGATGATCAATTGATTCTGGATATTTATCAAAGAATCTGGGCAAAGGACAACACAATATTTTAGTATATGTGCTGAATAATTTCTTGTTATTAAGCATTGGTCCCACATGGCGTCCATAAAACCTTCAATTTCTTCAGGACTCAACCCTGCACCAACGTAGCCACTACCATGGGTTCATGGTTTTTGTCAAATGGGATTGTTTGGTACCTCCAGAGTATTGGCCTTGAAGCGGTTTATCTTGCCATTGTTTCTTTATCTGGTCGATTGCATTTATCTTTGCTCTCTTTTTTTAAATTATTTTGCAACTTCAGCCGGTGTATTGTGCTTTACTTGTATTTCTGCGCCCATTTGAAACGCCATTTTGAACTTGTTGGCTTATTTTATTACGGAGTAAAGACGCTTACTACTTTCATGTTCTTTGACACATACCATCATCCAGTCTTCTGTAGTTTCTAAGTATCTTTGGGGGGCAATTGTTGTAGTTCAGTTCTAGTTGAACTAATCCTCTGCCTCCTTCGGATCTGGGCACATACAGATGATCAACATCAGGTTTGGGAGGTTGCATGCGGTAGCAAGTGAGAAGCTTTCTCGTTTTGGCGTCCATTCGCTTAATTTCAGCTTTGGTCCAGTTAAGGACATTATAGCTGTATTGCACCACAGGGACAGCCAAGCTGTTTATGGCTGATATTCTGTTTTTTTTTAGTTTAGCTCAGTATTTAGTACCAGACGTACACGCCTGTAGTACTCCTTTCTTACCTTCTCCTTCATTTGGGGATGTTGTATACCACCTCCTTCACTAATTCCTAGGTACTTATAGGCTTCATCATGTTCCAGTTCCCTAATCTTTTAGACAAAATCTAAATCTATTAATAATTATTATTATTATTATTATTATTATTATTATTATTAAATTCATTATTATTATTTATAAACTTTTAAATCTCTTTTTAATCCGATATTACTATAAACATTATTTTTAAGCAGTACACGTTTGAATTGACATAATTTTTTTTTCTTAATATCAATCGCCCTAAACCAGGAAATCCTACATACGGTTTCGCGTGACCTTGTTGTGGACCGGTGTATGTATTGAGAAATAAACACGTGTGTCTCCTGAAATATTCATAACTAACATAAGACCCGGGATGTGAGTCCACGTAAAGAAATTACAGGAACCAATATATATGCACAAACAAATGTTAATGTATATTAACAAAACAAGGGTATACATAAACAATAGAACATTGTTGAGTGTTAATGAATATGAATGAAGAAAACATTTAAACTAGTGACTTGATTGTGTGTGTAGTTTGGTGTAGGAGAAAGTCCTAGATAAAATAAAGTGAAAGGTGCGTTTTCCTCGTTCTACCTACATTTTGCCGTCCCTGAGTGAAAAAGCGAAAAAAGAGGACGACAGAGAATGTTACTGCCTATTTATAGTCCTGAGAGCGTCCCCTAGAAGCAGTTTCGAAAATTAAGAAGTAACCCAGCAACCTAATTGGTATGGGCCAACATCGACTATAGGAGTGGTTTCTCTTATGAAAAGGGAATACAGGTTAGTTTTTTCTCTCATTCCCACCCTATTAATTTCACAATTTAAGAAAATAAAAAAAAAAGGTGTAGACTCAAACACGTATGTCCACTAAAAATAACGTTCATACCAAACGTAATATAAGCAATCCTTCAAATTTTATACCAAACTTTGAATAGAATTAATATTATTAGTTTTATAGCTTGTCTATTCCTGCAATGTGGTATTGTTATAGAAATTATTTTATGAATGTACAGTGCTTTATAATATCGAAGCCATTTCAGTAGAACGGGTAGAAAAGTAATTCAGCATAAAATGTTCAGATGAATCGAATGATTAGTTGAATAAATAATTTTTTTTTTTTTTTTTACTTATCCAAAATTACAATAAAAGGATGGGTAGAGGACAAAATGTATTGATAAAAGTCAAAGATGAAAAACATTTGTCTGATAATCGCTGTATAATAGAATCCCGTCTTAGTACATCAAGCAGAAAAATGGAATATTTCTGCTATATGTGGCGATTTAAAAATAAAAAATTTTAAAAAATGGCGGGACTGGGGTTCAACACCACCAGTGAATAGTTGACCCCAAGTTGTTCAAAAGGTACCAAACCTTAACAATCGGACAGTAAAAAGACAAGGCTTTCAATGAGAATGACGCAGTAGATAATTGCAACAAATTCTTTTGTTACGACTTTCAGCGGTTGGCGCCCTAGGCTGAAGGAAAATTGATCTCATAGTGCAGGCAATTACACTTTGTAGTCAAAAAAGTCGAAAAAAAAACTCTCGGCAGAATCCTGTCTCGTAAGAGCGTCAGGAGGAGAAAATAAGTAGGAATTGCACAGAGGAGAAAAAAAATGGCTGAAGACGAAGAGTGTAGTGAACAAAACAAGATCTAGATTTAAAATTCAAATTGACTCATTGATTTTGTTAGAAATTAAGACTCGAATTTATAAACTTTGCTTAACACACACGCAAAAGCGAATCCAAAACAAAACTCGTGAAATTTCGCACCTTGATGCGAAATGTTTTTCGGCCAATAGAAAACAGGGAAACATTTAAAAACAAAATTCAAATAATCTTCAATTCTCAGAAACAAATTCTTTTACGGACCTTTTCGCGAGTTGACGCGAAGTTTGTTCATCGTCCAATGAAAAGGCCCGAATCATATCCGGGAGTGAATTCCCAAATGACCTTTTCAAGCCCCACAAACAATAAAAAACGGGCAAGTTCGCCTGTAACCAGAGAGAAGGGACGACGATCGTCCTTGACAAACGTCTCTACCGTTTTTCCTTCTTTTTATACTTGATAAACGAACGGAACATTTTAAGACTGAGTGATTAATTCAGACATTCCTACCTTACGATAACGCTCATACATACATACACATAAACTCATTCTTGCAAGGACTATTACGAACATTTTGACGACCTTGTATCAGCCAAATACATTAATTTTATTTGTAAAGACCTAAATTGATTTATATGTATATAAATTTGCTGTTTCACTTTACAATTTGATTTTCTTGTTTTATACCACTCTTATGGTGGGCTATCTAATAAGGCCAAATCAAACTAATGTTCCAACACTCATACACTTCACTATAATTGATAACCCACTATAAGAGAGCAGGTCATTTTTTTCATAACAACTAGATTACATCTGATTGGTTAATGCAGATTAGGATTTAACTTCATCAAGAGCCTATATAAATGTACACTCCCACCTCATTCCAGCCTTTATTTCATCGGTTATAATAAGTATTTATCAGTGTACTCGCATTGCAATCAAATGGGACACAAGGTCAGTTTAATGTGGGTTTATTGGCAATACCGTGGGGAAAATTGATCAAACACCTCGGTATCCCCCACTTTTTTAGAGAAGCTTCAAGCACCCGGTAATGGCCCCAGCGGTCTCCAGAAGGAGAGGTATTGCTTGAACTAATATTATTTTGAAACTTTCCCGGCAAAAGCCAGGTAAGTATATGGTGGGTTATCAGTTATAGTGAAGTGTATGACTGTTGAAGCAGATTAGTTTGATTTGGCCTTGTTAGTTAGATAGCCCACCATAAGACGGGGTATAAAACAAGAAAATCAAATTGTAAAGTGAAACAACAAATTTATATACATATAAATCAATTAAGGTCTTTACAAATAAAATTAATGTATTTTGGTTGATACAAGGCCGTCAAAATGTTTGTAGTAGTCCTTGCAAGAATGAGTTTGTGTACGTAGGCAGGAACGTATGTGTGGATGTATTTATGTAGGAGCATTATCGTAAGGTAGGAATGTCTTTGAAGTAATCGCTCAGTCTTAAAATGTTCCGTTCGCTTATCAAATATAAAAGAGGTGAGGTAGAAAGGTAGAGATAATAATAACGATCGCTTGACGTTTCTCAAGGGACGTGTTAATACGCTCGTCTCCTTCTCTCTGGTGACAGGCGAACTAGCCCGTTTTTTATTTTGTTTGTGGGGCTTGAAAAGGTCATTTGGAAATTCACTCCCGGATATGATTCGGACCTTTCCATTGGACGACGAACAAAATTCGTGTCGGCTCGCGAAAAGGGCCGTAAAATAATTGTTTCTGAGAATTGAAGATTATTGGAATTTTGTTTTTAAATGTTTGTCGGAGTTAGCTCCTCCTTTAGTTCCTTGACCCTTCACCAGGGCTCTCTCTCCCGTGGGTATAAATACTGGGTGACCCTTTGCCTCGATCTCTCTTTTCCCTAAGGCCTTGGGCCGCCACCTCACTTGGAGGTGAGGTAATTCTTTCCTTTTCTCTCTCCTTTCAGCTGTTACAATATGTGCGCTCTCGCAGATACAGCGTTTCCCAAATTCTGGGAACACGCTAAAAACAATACCTGTACATACGAACACTCACCACAATACACACACATAATATTCACCACATAAACTCAATGTAACTGTCCATGTGCTTGTAACTTATTGTTAATACATGTATTTGTTTGTATATAATCATCGGTCTTGTTTGTTTTCTTTGTCTTCTTTTGGACTTAATTAAAGTCCATTCTCAAAAAGCTGGACATCAGGAAATTTTAAACCACATGTGTTCTTCACATCCTCATCACCCTAACGGTCCTCTACATGTTTCCTAGTTTTCTATTGGCCGAAAAACATTTCACATCAAGGTGTGAAATTTCACTAGTTTTGTTTTGGATTTATTTTGCGGGTGTGTTAAGCAAAGTTTTTAAATTCGAGTCTTTTTTTAATTTCTAACAAAATCAATGAGTCGGTGCTTAGCATTTGAATTTTAAATCTAGATTTTGTTTTGTTCACTACAAGTACATCTATTAAGGTAAATAAACTTTTTAACGCGTTTCCAAAACACAAAAACTTAATATAGTGCAACAACGAAAGGTTTGTTTCGGATTATATAAATGTAAAATACTGCCATGTGATAATATGGTGGTGGTAGTGATATTACGAATTGATAAAAGGACAAGTCACGTAAAAAAAAAAAAAAGGGTGGGGATGATAGTAAAAGCTAACAAAGTAGTGAACTGTTCAATACGACACATGAAAAAGTAATTCTCTTCATTGCTTTACTTTTCTAGATATTAATAAACTTATCGATTGATTTGTTATTGAAGATGGAAATATTCAGATTACGCAAAGGATTATTTTAAATTTAAAATACCTATACTAAATCCGATGAGAAAATATGTACAGTGTAACCCGGATATAAGAGATTTTCTCTGGTCCCAAGTTAGAGCCTGTGTTAATGTATATAAAATAGACCAAACCCGGATATAAGAGACTTCTTCTCCGGTCCCGACAACTCTCTTATATCCGGGTTACACTGTAATTGATTTGGAATCACATATGGTTAGAGCTCCATTAAAATCTAGTCCTGGGTATGACGATAAACTACACCCGGCAGCAAAACATCTGATCGGGACACTGGAGGGTTTGAGGGGTGTGGTACCACCTCTTAATTGCCGTTGTTACCATCCTGACTTGGGGTGGTAGGCTCTATTAGGGGACCCAGCTATGGGAAAATAGTGAATCACCAAACAAAAACACCATGAAAGTATAAATATATATATATATATATATATATACAAGACTAGCAGTACATTTTATCGTAGAATTATCAACAATACATTTTATCGCAAGCTGAACAATAATACTACGTTTTATCTGTAGTTGAACGCATACAAACAATTGCGTTCAAAATATATTTAATTGAAGCCATAAAACTGTGTTCAGTATATCACCAAGTCCTGTCTCTCCATGATAGGACTTGTGATATTACGGAATGACTTACTCCCTTTTGCAACATGAACCTTATCACAATTGTAACGTATAACATACACACATTTATATAAATAAAATTATGTGAAATT
Source organism: Acanthosepion pharaonis (assembly GCA_903632075.3). NCBI lineage: Eukaryota > Metazoa > Mollusca > Cephalopoda > Sepiida > Sepiidae > Acanthosepion > Acanthosepion pharaonis. The sequence goes on along the minus strand of CAHIKZ030004708.1, from coordinate 332,021 downwards.
ACCATACAATAAATTTACTACGTTTTTTCTTATTGCGTATGTTTGTACTGTTTTTCCTCGTCAACACAAACCCATTCTTTGAGTGTTTTCTTCATCAGTAAAGAATTTTTCCGAAATTCCTAGAGGAGGACAGAAACAATATAGAAATTCAGAATATTTTCCTATGTCTATCTACTGTCATCGCATAATTTCTTTTATCAGATTATAAACAATATTCTCGCTGCTTCGGCTGGGATAGTTTCAAAATATTAATCTGTGGGAACATTATTATTATTATAAATAAAATAATAATAATGATGATGAAAATTATAAATAAAATAAAATTTAAACCTCGTTTAAAATAAATAAAAGAAAATTAAAATAATAAAATTACTCCCAGTATGCAACAGGGACTGTTCCTGCCTGTAAGACTGACATCCCGCCAAAAGATATGAAATTCAATCTCTGTACCCAAGGATTCTCGTGATGACAATATGTGTGTAACTTACCTCCATGATAAGACTTGTGATATGACGGAGTGATTTACTCCCTTTTGTAACAGGAACCTTATCACAATTGTAAACGTAAAACATACACACAAATACATCAAATTGATTGAATTTACCATACAATTTACTATGTTTTTTTCTTATTGAGTACGTTTTCTTTGTACTGTTTTTCCTCGTCAACAGAAGCCCAATTTTTATGACCACAAGTTGTGAGTGAATATACCTCCACAAATCTCAAGACCCCTCTCCTCCAGGCATTACCTCTCGTTCTGGAGGAGACTGGAGTCATTACCTGGCACCTGAAGAGTACCCAAAAGGGGATATGCCGAGGGGGACTTGAGCAATTTTCCCATGGTATTGCCGTTTAAACCCAATTTAGATCTCGACCTTGTGTCACAGACGGTAACAACGTGGTCGCGCTGAAAAATCAATAAAATAAAAAAAATCCGTGAATAGAAAGATATCTCTTAACAGAACAATTATAAAGAGACAGGAAGACGTCGACTGCAGATACTCAAGTATGAGGCAAATGTATTAATTATAGTCATTAATGACAAGTCTTTCAAAATGTCTGCAGTCAAAGGGTTAAAGTATGTTTGATATTTCTCTAAACAAATCTAGTAATGTTAGGATTCTTCTTCTGGTGACACGTCCAAGCAAATAAGGTTAAGAAACAAGTGATGTTAAGTGAAAATTAGCCACTACGTGAATCATTAAATCCAATTTGTGAGTGAGATTTTTCTCAATCACCAGCAAAAAAAATTCTTTAATGAATTCGATTATTGGAATAAATTATTAACCGGACTTTGAAGAATAAACATTTTCTATTTATTGTATGTTAATCTGACAATTGTCAGAAGCCAGGTGGACATAAAACTAGAAGTGAATCTTAATTTGACAATCAAACAAATTTAATGCGTGTCAATCGAGGAATAAAAGTTTATTTACATTATTTACAGTCGGACTAATGTCCTCAACTTTGTTATCACAACGTTACAACGTTTTTACCGTTGAGCTCCCCGGCCTTCAAGAGGCGATTATCGATTGGGGTAATCTTCAGGGAGTTTTAAACTGTACCCTTTATTTAGTCTATGGGGCTAGATTGTTCTAGTTCTACTGATCATGTTGTTGCTCAGTTATTGCACACCCTATCTATAAAAAATTTATTTTACTACTTTTTAAAAATGTTAGTCTTGAATAAATCATACTTATTATAAAACCCAGGTTGTGTGCGTGTCTGTTCGTTTATATATTGGATCGGATTTCCTACATTTTTCAACCGATTTCAACAAAACTTCACAGGACTACGTAAAATTACCTTGCGGTGGTTCTGACAGTGCCTAAAATTGGAAAAATGCAATTGTTTTTGCACGAAATCAATTTAAAAACACGATTAACAGGCATCGCGAGAATGAAAGGGGGACAACTCATATGGAGTTATACTTATTATAAAACCCAGGTTGTTTGTGTGTGTGTCTGTGTTCGTTTATATATGGGATCGGATTTCCTACATTTTTCAACCGATTTCAACAAAACTTCACTTTTTTTTTTTTTGGTAGTGTTTCTTATTGTCTTGCACACCTTTTCTTGATTTTTACATTCAGAATGCTTTAAAAATTCCGTTTACAAGACAATTGTTTATAATAAAATTCTATTCATTCGGTAGACTCATAACGATTGAAAACAATGTTTTTGTTTGGGTTTGACCAATTCGTAAAAAAAAAAAAGCTAATTAAGACATGCGTGTCCATCAACCTTAAACAATAATCTTTGTCAATTTTATTTTTCAGTCTTTATGATGGTCGATACTTGATCTATCTCTTACTGTTACATCCCCGGGCAACGCCGGGCTCTACCGCTAGTGTTATATATTTTCTGTGTGTGGTACAAATTAGTGACAAGTATAATTTCTTTTATAACAGTGGTATATAAAATGTCTGTTTGAGAATAATGCATGTTTGTCATTCCTTTCTTTCAGTTATTCTGTTCTGTCTGTGTATTAAGGTGTTACTATGTCACAGATATATTAATGCCAATAAAAGGGAAAGGCAAAGGGCGATTATCTAGTTTTGGTTGAGATGAAGTCACGAGGGTTACGTGATGGTCGGTGATTGGCATCAGTTCATAGTATTGAAAGCAGTTGCTATTTATTCAACCTTGAGGCAAGATGTGTCATCCCACGCTAGATCATATGTAGTCTGCGGTGAAGACGGATGTGGCAAGCTCAAAGCGATATGGTGAACAGAGGAAGCTACATCTAACCTGACGGATAAAGGACACCACAGACGTGGGGAAATATTACAAGTAAGACACTTTCTCGTTTCGCCTCTTTCACACTGCTTGTTGTATGCATATGTTATAGTTTCGTTGTGCGACAAATTGTGATAAGTATGTATATATCGGTAAAAAAAAAATGTAATTAAGAATAATTCCTGTTTGCCATTCCTTTCTTTCAGATATTCTGTTCCGTCTGTATATTAAGGTGTTACTATATCACGGATATATTAATGTCGATAATGGGGAAATGAAAACTGGGAATATTCTTTTTAACATCCCATCAGTATTTCATAATTTATAAACAAAAGTTATGATTGAAAACTAAATAATTTCCTTTCTTCTGTAGAATGTCAATATATTATTTGATGTGTGGATAGTGTAACAGATATCATTGCAGAAACTTCAAATTTCAGGCTAGTCTGTTGTTTTCATTGCTGTGCTAATACCTTTGGGGAAAGGCATGAATCCATCTTTTCTCCCACCCCACCTCAGCAATGAATCATATAGCAAAATGATCTAAAATCTCTGGCCTTGTGTGGCAACTCATTTTAGAGAAAGAAAATTATCCCTCGTTTTCTCTTTAGCATTGGGTGGTCTGGTTCCTTCTAAAGTCTTTCAACTCTATACAACTAACGGCTTTGCCTAAACTCTGACATGTTATTTATTTTTTCTTCAGTAAGAGTAGATATGTTCACAGGTTGTCCAGTTCACGCTCCTCTCCAGTCTTTTGAACAGGAGTAGAGATATATCCCTTGTTTCCTGTTTAGGATTGGGTTTCTGGTTCCTTGTAAACCTTTTTCCTTGCGTAACCATCTACTTCGAGTGACTTTTGGACTTTGTACAGGGTGATTTTTTTTTTTTTTTTTTAAACTAATATTCACCTAATACAAGGCCCAAGTGTCACTCAAGGTAGAGGGCTACTATGTTGTATTAGGGTAAGAAAGGGCAAGAATTAAAGTTCTTGGGGCTATGCGGAAAAGGTAATTCTAGACTTGAAGAGGTCAAGATTTAATTAGTGAATAAAAATTTTGGATTTCAGGCGGAGAGGTTAGGAGTATAGAGTTAAAGTAGAAGGAAGCAGAAACCCAATCCTAAACAGGAAACAAGGGATAAACCTATACTCCTGTTCAAAAGACCGAAGAGGAGTGTGAACCGGTTAAGCAAACCTAACTATTCCTATAATTGTAATATCGTAGGGAGGTCAATGGGGAAACCACTAAATTATCTTTCCCTGAGAAGTCAAGGCAATTCACAGATAATTAAGAAAATAAAAGTCAATCTGTGGAGAGTCATGATCGGCTATGTCTTAACGGTTTATGGCATTAAATAAATTGCAGAGATGTATTACTTTAATAACTTGGTAAACAAAGTGGAATATAAGCATTAAGTAAGCTTTGTTTAGCCTAACACATGGTCATATTGATAGGGCAAGATGAAGTAATAATTGTTTCTTTAATCATTGATCCATAACAAAGAGATACATGCGTAGAAAGAAATTAGCTTAAATTAAACCTTTGGAGAAATGTTTTCAAGAAATTATAGAAAGGAAATGTTTATATTGTTAGATTAATGAAGGGAAAATGGAGAAAAAAGAAAGTGAGGGGGGAGAGAGAAAAAGAATTTAAAATACATAATTTTGACTATGCTACATCAAAAATCTATATGTATATAAAAAAGATGCATCAAAATCAAAAGGAGGCGCCCATTGAATTTAAGCCCCACTCCAACTCGAGAAGCCCAAATAGTCTAAATAGTTTCAAATAAGTTCAACGGAGCCCCATTTAATCTAAAAATAAATAAATCTCCTCTTTCTTTTCGTTTTTTTTTTTTTTTTTTTTTTAAATTAGGGGCCCTAGATTAGGGAGTTCTTTAGGCCTCTGGGCTGCAGTCCATATTAATCCATATATAAATCTGGCACTGCACTCTTGTACTTGTCAAAGTGTGCCATCTGGATCCGATACATTTATTCCAGCATCCCTTCCATTTCTCAAAACTACCTCCAAAGTTCTAAGTGTCACCACCAGTTATCTTGTAGTGTTCTCTTTAATCTCATCCATGGTCAGAAATCTGTCTTTTTAATAATGTTAGCTTTGGGAAAAGCCAGAAGTCTCAGGGAGCCAAATCTGGACAATAATGGATGCAGTTCAGGTGCATCTGTTGAGTTGTCTTGCAAAGTAAATTTTGTAAGAGATCTGACAAATCAGCAGACATTTTATCACAATTAAAGTGACATAGTACACAAGTTTACTCGATGCCAACTGAATAGCCTCACAAGAGTGGGTGTAGGTCAAATTGGCCTCCAAAATTGTTTTGGACAGAGAAGCAGTATGCTTCTATTTTTATATCTTTACGGGGGATCCGAAATCTAATTTCACATAGAGCTGTGTGAATAGGTTAGAAAATAATCTCACACTGGCTCACGAAAATCTTTCTCGAATTTCTCAGAGTCGTGAACGGAATTATTATTTTCTAAATGGTCCAAAAATAACACATGGTAGGTCTACAACTATGCCCACCAAGTATTTTGGTGCTATTTGCCCTGGTAATTGTTTATTCAACCTTCTGGTGGGATTTTATTGACTGAAAAAAATTATTTAATTCCTATATCTTAAAGGACGAAACGTGTTGTATGAAAAGATTTTCCCACTAGGTCAATGATTTTCGTAATATTTGATTTTCTATGCTTTTATTTGATAGGTGGTCTCCTTTGGCAGTAGGAATATTCTAAGCTCTTTCAGTGGGAAACTTATAAAAGACTTTTCCACGGTAAAAACAATCTGTTCCAGGCCACCTAATATGGTTTTATGTGCTCAAATTTCAAATTGAAGATATTGGTATTTTGTTGTGGCCATATTTGACTGAAATATATACGTTTACTATACTTTCTGATTTGGCTGGGGCTGTCTCAGTTTGAGGGGGGGGGGCTTTCCCCAGTGATATAACCTATTAGTTATTTCTATTATTTCAAACATTATTTTAGTGGATACGCGTATTTGAGTAGAATGTCTTTTTTTTTTTTTTTTTTTTAGTTTATTTCATCTACCGGCCTGTACATGTGAGAAAACTTAATAAAGAACATGTGGCATCCAGCAGGATTTGAACTTGAATAGTTTCACTATAGGAGGAACAACCATCTGATCTGGCATAATTTAGACCAATTGCCAATGGAGTCTTGGAGCCAAGCAAGGTTCTATTTGCCTTAAGGAAACATCTCGGTCAGAATTTTTTCTGGAAAATGTCTATTCAGTTTCATAACCAAAACATTAACAAAGCACTTTCTACAGTTAATGGATTTTTACTTTTAATGAAACATATTTTTATTAATTCAAACATTAGGGCTCATTTTCATTATTAAATGTTCTCAAATACATGAGCCAGTATACGAAATAAGCACTGTTTAAAAATCTCTAATACAGATGTGTGTGTGTGTATAATAATGGACTCCCCCGTCAGTTTCGACGTATGAGGATCTGACAATTGATTCAGTTATGAAATTTTGTGCGATAATCTTGTGGCACTTAAGACCCGCTAGTGATTTACAAAAGAGGCCGCATATGGAGCAAGGGTAAGGATTGTGGGATGAGATCACTGTTAGATTGACTGACCTTTTAGATCTTACTCTCACTTCTTGAAGACGATTCAGACAAGCTGATTGAAAACTGCTCAGTCTACTAAAACACATTAATCTCCATTCTACCCGCTCCAAGGCTAAGCGCTCGAGGGTGTTATGAGATATATTGACAGCTGATGTTACTCTTCTGCTTGTCTTTGTATCTTAGCCATGGGTGTCCCACATTCCTGTAGACCTGATCTAACTGGCTGTACATTACGATCTTGGATATCCTGTCACCAGGCATTCCCAAGATATGACCAGTCCACCGTAACTGAGACTGTACGAGAAAAGTTTCGATTCCTCCAATATTACACCTGTTAAAAAGGTCTGTTAAATGTCCTATCTTGAAGGTTAACTCCACAGAATGCATGCAGACTGCTTTTATGGAAAACATTCAGCTGGCGTATATGATACCAGTATTGAGTCCACGACTCTGAGTCGTACAAAAGGATGGCAAGTACAACAGCTCTGTAAACCCGAATTTTCGTATTTAGTCGAATACCCCGCTCATTCCACAAGCGATGACGAAGTTTGCCGAAAGCACTGGTAGCCTTAGCAATCCGATGCATGATTTCATCATCTAAAGTTCCACTGTAGTTGACTTTGCTAGCAAGATAGGTGAAAGACTTTACATAGTTCAGGGCTTTGTCTTTTACTTTCAATGGTCTCTCTGGAAATTTGTAGACTGGTGGTTTTTGTTTCTCACCACAGAATTGCTTCGGAGTAGGACAAGGTTGGTGCACTACTTGCTAAGTGTAAGACCAAAGGCTTGACATGTAGCAGAGAAACGATTTATTAGATGTTGGGCCTTCTAAAAGAATGTCTAAACAAGAGCAGCATCATCAGCAATCAACAAATCACGAATGATTTGCGTACGAAGGTGGGTCTTGGCTTTAAAGCGCTGATGATTGAAGAGTCCTCCAGTTGTTCGAAACTGAAACTTGACGCCATTGTGTCTGCGAATGCATATTTCAGCATCACCGAGAAGAAAAGGGCAAAAAGGACAGGGACCCATGACACACCCTTGCTTGGTGCCATTTGTGACATCAAAGGATTTTGACATCATACCCTCAGACACGATATTGGCCTTCATTCCTTCATGAAAGAAGGCATGTTTTCTGGGATGCCGTGTTTCCTCAAGATTTGCCAAAGAGCCTCTCGATTCACGGTATCAAAGGCTTTCGTCAAGTCCACAAACACCATGTACAACTGGTTTTCTTCCCGCGAACCTTCTCTGCAACTTGACGAAGAGAAAATATCACGTCAGTGGTGCCACGACCCGACCGAAAACAACCCTGCGATTCAGGATAGATGTCATCAAAATGGTATATAATAATTCTGTTTAGAATCAGTCTAGCTAGGATTTTGCCTGCAATTGAAAGTAGTGATATTCCCCGATGATTATCACACACACCTGGAAACCTTGTTTTTGTAGAGGTGTTTGATAGAGGCGTCTTTATAATCCTGTGGGACACAGCCTGCCTTCCATATCTCCACGAAAAGGAGATGTAACTTTTCTACCAACTTTTGGCCATCATGCTTATACACTTCGGGAGGAATAGGATCCTTAGAATTTTCCAGATGAGATTTGCTTGGAGTTGTCTTTTGAACCTACCTATCAAGAGATGTCTCTTGATAGGTAGGTTCAAAAGACAACTCCCAGAACTTCTGGATTTTGCTCAATTGATGTGATGGCTTCCGCATCAGTAACCGAAGTGGTGTTTCGAAATGCACTTTCCAGCGATCTAAAATGTCTGACTTATCCGTCAAGAGAGTTTCACCATCTTCTGTGGTGATTGGAGCAGCACCACTTTTCTGAGGACCGAATATATATATATATATATATATATATATATATATATATATATTAGCCAACGTGTTTCGTCCTCTGAAGAACTTTATTAAGGCAAATATAAGTGTTCTAGTAATTTGATGATCGCAAGAAAGTGAAACTTGAGTAAAGACTTGAGCTGTCCTCTGTTATAGCTAATTAGTTATTAGAAGGAGGAATGGTACTTTAAATCTGTAAGAATAAAATTTAAATATTTATTTAAATTACCCTTTTAGAAAATCTTTGTGTATAAAAATATGAATTAAGCGAATAAAAATGCCAAATTTTTTTCGTCATTGAAAACCCAGAAGACACGCTGAATAACGGATGTCTATATTTGTGAGCTGGCACCCCCACCTTAACTTAACCTGACTTTGTAAGTAACATATATTTGATACATAAGTTGTCTAGGGAAATTAAAATCTAACCACTCCTAATAAAAATAGATTGAATTTTCCTTAACCATAACTCAAAATATTAAGATTGTCTATGCTTATAAATTAAGTAAATTTCTTAGAAAGTTATTCCTAACATCGCTTGATAATGGAGAGAAACTCTGGATTTTAAGTTTAATTTTTATAATTAAATTTACACTTTAGTTTCAGTTTTGACACACATAAGTTTCTGTGTCGCGATGGAATATTTTTAAAAAAAGAAAAATAATTATAATATTCATTACTTGAAATCTTTGAAACAAAAAAAAAATTTTAAATGAAAATTTCATTCATAAATTGGCTTGTTATAGTTAAGGAAAGTTTTACAAATAGATGCCAACTTCTTCATGACCAAGTAAAATGCAAATTTCAAACATTTATCTGCACTATATAAGATGATAGTCATAAACGGAACTATTTTTGGCATGAAAATCAAAACAATCCTTGAATAAAAGAATAGTAACGAAGGAAAGTTAATTAATGAAATAAACTTTTTAAAAATCAATATGCAAATTAAACCTGAAGAGTGAAATTCCCTAGAAGTAGATAATATATAATACAGATATTGAGCTTTTTGCGTGCAAATTATTATTTTTGAGTAATTTCATGTCTACTTATTATCTCTCAGTTGCGTCTCTGTCTTTGGGCAGAGTGCACTCAGGGGCGACTCCGTCAAAGGACAGTCGCAACTGAAGGAAATTATATTGAGAGGTGCCTTAGCCATGTCCCCAAGGGTAAGGCACCTCTCATTGCACCAGAGAGAGGGATCGCTGCTCACACCGAGGCCAGCGCAACCGACAGTTACGAGAGCTTGGGCAGTTTTTGTTCCTAGCCCGGGTGTATGCACTCCAGCTTCCCACATTAAACCGACTCTGTGTCACAATGCGACTTCGTGGCGGAATCGAGTAAATATCAAATTACCATAAAGTAGAGCTGGGGCTTTTTAATCTCAGAATTCATGGGAGAATTGAGCTCCAATTTCGCATTTATTCTTATTGATTCCATAATATAGGTTTTACTTAATTAGCTATTATGTTTCTCTAACTCTTCAAATGTTGAATGTATAACTAATTCTAATTTCTTTTTTCTCATAAATTGTCCCCCCTGTTCTGTCACCCGTGAAATAAAAATAATTTTTTGTACGGAAAAAAAGGATTTACATGCATCAAATCGTCTATAAATTAAGTGGCAGCAGAAGAATTATCGTTGAACTTTTAAAAGGTAAGCTAAAGGTAATTCAATTTTATTCTGGAAACACTGTAATTTGGGAACAGTATTATTTTTCCATTTGAACATGAGCTATTGAAAGAGAGTTGTGTCCTTTTTATTATTTTTCTCAGTAGAAACAAATGTGGCTGAATCTGAAACAATCGCAGTAATGAAAACTTGAGAATTCAAAATTTTAGGATTGTGGGTCCGGCTCTCTCAGAATGTTTTTAATTTGTTCACGGAATCGGCCTGATTCCAAAATGGTATATGTTGGGCTACAGCCTCTAGGAGTAAAGTTGAAAAAAAACGTGTGACACGGTGACACGCTGCCATTCGCATTTATTGTACTGTCTAGGTCTGGGTATGACGATAAACTACATCTGGCAGCAAGGCCTTTATTAGATTTCGGCAATAAATAAATCCAATATAGGTTGATATGCCGTTAAACAAAATCAACCAACTGATATTATTGTCATTGTCTGCCTGTGTAGTATATATGATATCTTAAAATATATTTTTGATGAGTTAACACCCCCTGCGTCACCTATATTAATATAGTATGTGAATTTTACGCTTGAAACTACTGACGCTAATGTTTTTGTCCTTGGGCCACATCTGAGCTACGCTTGGAAAATCACTACTGACGCTAACATATTCTGTTTTGGGGGCGGATTATTTCACATTAGATTCAGATATTTATAATTTAATTGCATTTGTACACCAGATGGGTTATAAGTCACGATGACCAAAATGTCCGAATGATCTGTAACTCACAATAATTCATTGAATTTCTTTTTTAATCATTTCACCCCAAGCAAGTCACTCGGACACAGGAGGTTACAGGGAGTGAAAGAGAATGCGAAGACTTTAGTGAGGAGAAGTGAATAAAGGACAATAAAGGAATATGGTTCAGGCAGACAGAAGATGGTGATTGACGTTGCATTTAAACGTTTGAAGATTGTAGGTGGCAGGGTAGCAGAAAATCGGAAGAGTGTTCCACACGTGAGAAGTGTGAGAAAAGAAACTATTAGAATAGAAGTGGGGGTTCCAGTTACATCTGGTTAGTTCAACAGTAAAACGGCGATAAATAGTTGCCAATTTAGTAACACGCTTAAATTCATGTAGTCGGGGTACTGGGGGGGACCTTATCAGAACAATTAGCATAAAATATTTGTAGAAAAGACAGGGAAGCCATGTCACGTATATATACATACACCCTTATATACATATATATGCGTATATGTGTACGTACATACACACACACACATATATATATATATATATATATATTTGGTTGGATTGATGAGTTTGTGACCCTGGGTTTCACGCTTTTGCGATCGTCAGACAAACTGATTAATTTTTTTAAAAAATATGGGTTTATGTAGATTGCATGTATTAGTGTTATTGGAGTGGGGGGATCGTCGTCGTGATGTCATCGTGTTAACGCAAACATAGATGCATGTCCGTACATCAGATGAGGTACGCAAACATACATACACACTTGCTTGTCTGTTGGGACTGATACATATATAAACATATATGGACAGTTTCGGATTTGACATATGTATGTATATGGGTGGTGTTGTGTCTATACATACGCATTTGTATGTTGAAATTCAAAGATTGGAAGTGTAGCGAAAATTTCTTGTGGATGTCTCGTGAATGTATACATGCCAAAAATCAGAGCATTTATATCTTTTATTCACTGAATAAAATTTCCTCGCATGTATGTATATACGTGTGGTGGGGTCTGTATAAAAATTATGATAGGTAAAAATTATTATTATTTTTATTTTTAATTTAAAAAAAAAGGGGGGGATTTATTTGTTATTATTTTAAAGCTTGTTTTTGCTTGTTTTACAAAAACCAATAACACCAATACACGCAATCTACATAAACACAAATTTTTAAAAAAATTAATCAGTTTGTCTGACGATCGCAAAAGCGTGAAACCCAGGGTCACAAACTCACATCAATCCAACCAAATATGTTAGCTCTATCTCTGATATTAACTGCTTTCTAATAATATATAAATAATTATATTTATATACATACATTTTTCACACACACACACACACACACACACACACATATATATATATATATATATATATATATATATATATATATATATATATATATGATATGTTTATTTGAGCAGTAACCTTTCATTAAATATGATAGACAATGAAGATTTAATTAATTTTTTTATTTATTTAGCTTTTTCAGCATCCTTACGTTTTCCCATAATTTTCATTGTCCTAACCACCATTTTCAATTTTTAGAATTTTATGAAAATGACGGAAGGTATTCTTTTAAAGGAACCCTTTTCATCCAACATTTTTTTCAGAAAGATTCATTGCAATAATAATAATGGAAACAGCGAAACTGAAAAAGTTAGACACGGAGAGTAATTAACGAGCCACGACTAAAATAAATTTATTAATACAAAAAAAAAAAAAAACAAAAAAAAAAAAACAAACAAATAAATCGCTGTAAATAAGCCCCTAGTGAGTATAAAATATAAAAAGAATCTGAATTATATATTTAGTTGGATTGATGTGAGTTTGTGACCCTGAGTTTCACGCTATTTGCGATCGTCAGACAAACTGATTAAAATCATATATACAAGGTGCAATGGATAAATTCTTGCATAAATTGCGCAAAAATGTAAATAACACTGACATCTCATTTTAAGTTATATTTATCAAAATTACACAAAAAATATCTTGAAATATTAAAGAGTAAATTTATTCAACAAAATCACCAATGGATACAACCACGGCCTCCAGATGACTTCAGAATCTCCTGCAATTCTTTTGGACGGTTTCCTTGTTTAAGTTGGTGAATACTGCCATAATCCTTGCCGTCAGTTCATCTTTGGTGTTACAAGCTGTTTTGTTGTTAGTCTCTCGCTCAACTGGCTACCCCCCCACCCAAGATAATAATCCAAGTCATTGCAGCCGGGGGAGTTAGGTGGACGGATGTAAGGGGTGATGTGGCCGTAGATATTGTATGACAGCCATGGTTGGGTTTTCTTGCTTGTGTTGCATGGTGCAGAGTCCTATTGCTAGACATAGGGTCTTCCAGAAGCCACCCTTTTGACCCAGTGCAGCACTACTTCCTCAAAGCATTTGATATCGGCCTCCATGTTGAGTCTGAGGCCATGTAGGGACACGAATGGAGGCATAATGTCGCCATCACTAATGATCACTCCAAACACCATGATGTTGACTGGATATATCATCCAACTTTTTCTGAATCCTCTGCACTGTCCTCAGATTGACACCCAAACACTTGGAAATGTTCGTATTGTAGCTTCTGGAATACAACGTGTCATTTCCAAATTTATGACGGAGTCAATTGCATCATAGTCCTCTTTTCTTTTCTTCTCTCACAGACAATACCCAACTTACCCTACTATTCTATGCAGTGGACAAACATTACCAAATATAGCGATGATAAAATCAGTCAAGAATTCTGTCTATATTTTTGAGATGAGGTATTATGTACACTATTCGGACTATTGTCCTCATCTTTGTCACCATGTTTATCACAACGTTTCATTACCAAATATAGCGATGATGAAATCAGTCAAGAATTCTGTCTATATTTTTGAAATGAGGTATTATGTACACTATTTACATTATTCGGACTATTGTCCTCATCTTTGTCACCATGTTTATCACAACGTTTCAGCCGTTGTATGCTCCGGCCTTCTTCAGGTGGTTGGAATGTCGAACTGAACCCTTTATTTCACTCACTGGGGTAGACTGTTCTAGTTCCACGTGCCATGTCTAATGGATGTCAGTTATCTCGTGTTAATTCCCCTCTGAAAGTTCTCCACTGCCTTAACCAGGTATTGAAATCACACTCTTTGGGTCCTGTCACTGTATCTAACGCACGCCTTTATGCCATGTGTCCTTGAGGACATGACGACAAAGATAAAGACAATAGTCCGAATAATGTAAATTGTGCAGTCAAGAATTATAATTATTTATACTGACACTCATGTATGCAATTACAAGTAATCCATAATAATATTTTAAATTTTGAAATCCTATTTATTTTTGGCATATGAATTTTTGAAACTGTTTCTAAATCTTTAACTGTCTTTCAATCATTCCACCTCACCTGCTATCCTCTTCCGATGCACCGATGATGTGCGCCGCACCGTTTGGGAAGCACCGTGCTAGATCAATTACGACTGAGCAATGTGTTCGATCCTCACTAGGTGCCTCATGCTTTCTACCTTGTGCTACATCTAAGCTACGCTTAGTAAATAGTAATATTATTTCGTAGATGAGTTTGATTTAATATCTTTATAATTCTTTTGTAGTAAAAGAAAAAGTGTGTATGCCACAATAAAAAAAAACGAGCGTGTAAATTTTATTTGTGTCCAACGACTCTCAAACATCTGAAGTTTAACAAGTAAGTGTAACCATTCCTGTTACATAAATACATTGAAATTGCAAAATTATTTGAATACTATTTTAAAAGCCGCCCAATAGGGCTCTTGATTGGGTCTTCATCATAATAGGTAGGGAGAAGTAGATGCAATAGACGGCAATAAACTACAGAAGAACTCAAAATTGGTCACTGTAATTAAGTATTGCATTAATATTACCTTTTAAAAGTTCAACAATAATTCTTTTGCCACCACTTAGTTTAAAGACAATTTGATGTAAGTAGGTCCTTAATTTCTGTACATTTTTATTTCATGGGTGACTTTCGCAAGTTATAAAAATTGTTATTGTACAAAAAAATGTTTTGCAGAAAATCACGAAAAAGAAATCGCCTAAAACAATCGCAGTAATGAAAATTTGTGAATGTTTTTAATTTGCTCACGGAGTCGGTCTGATTCCAAAATGGTATGATATGTTGTACTGCAGCCTCTAGGAGTAAAGTTGAAAACACGGACAATTTTATTTTGGAAATACTATAATTTTAGAACAGTGTTTTTCCATTTGAACATGAGCTATTGAAAGAGTTGCGTCCCTTTTATTATTTTTATCAGTAGAAACAAACGTGGCTGAATCTGAAAACAATCGCAGTAATGAAAACTTGGGAATTCAAAAATTCAGGATTTCGGGCCCAGCTCCATCTCAGAATGTTTTTAATTTGTTCATGGAATTGGCCAGATTCCAAAATGGTATGATATGTTGGGCTACAGCCTCTAGAAGTAAAGTTGAAGTTTGCATACACACACATACGCACTCTCATTTTAAGGATAAATGGAACATTGGTCCAATAATAATGATTGTCTGTCTGACCAGCTCAAGTTTTTGTGCTACTGTAAAATATCCCCCTTTGTCCAATTTTTTCACTCTTCCTTCAAATGATATGGTTATAGAAAGTGATGAATATAAAATCACTTAAACACAATGGCATGTGAAAAAAAAAATCTCTGCAGCTTAATTTTTCAGCCATGAAAATATTTGTTAATGTTGTAGTTATTGCCCTTGCCTTTTGATTGTTGTTTTGTGCCACCAGGTGGTGGCTTCTATAAAATGCTGGCATCCATATTGAAAATATTTCATTTGTTCAGTTGTCAATATTCAGGCTAACAGGAGGATTACTTTATTGCAGATGCAACTGATTCATTGAGAATTAACAAATGGTAGCAGAGCATAGCTGATCTGTAACAAAACTTAAGTAAATTTCCTTTTCTATTTTTCTGTTACTTTTAAAGTTTTTTTGACTCTAAGACTTATAAATTATGTAAGAATGGATAATGTTCTTCTAAATGGCTAGTCAATGAATCTGCCTATGAAAAATGGAAGAAAAGCCTACATATTTGGAGTAGGTTGACAGATTTTCCAAAACCAAAACAGGCTTTGGCCATTTACCTATATTTAAGTGGAAAGGCCAGAGCTGCCTATTCTGAGATAGTGAAGATTTGGAAACACAGAGACTGGTGTGGACACTATCATCCAAAAATTGGATGAATTATTTCTGCCAAATAAAAGGGAAACAGCAATCTGTTGCCTTTTAATAATTTGTACAATTTGTGTAGAGCAGCAGGAACAGAAATAAAGGATTTTCTGATTGATTTTGACCACACCTACTTTAAGTTTAGACAAGAAAACCTGGCTCTTCCAGACCCAGTATTTATGCCCCTTTCATCTATAAACCCACCTGAGAAGGATGCACACTTAATAGTGTTGGCATTGAAGGAAGTGTCTTTTAAAAATATGAAGGAGACAAATGTATTTTTGGTCATTCAGTTACTCCTTCAAATATTGATAAATGTATCCCTTAGCCTGAGATAAAAATGGAAAATGAGGACACCCTTTTTACAGATAGATTCAGACATGTATTGGGTCGACTATATACTCATGTCACCCAGGAGGGTTGCACCTCAACCAGGTAACTTCCTATACAGTCACATGGCTGTTAATTAAATCCTGTGGGTCATGGTGGGCAGGTTTCAAGATGTCATATACAACTCAAAATTTCATTCGGCATGTGAATGCCCTCATGCATATGAAAACGGTGATCAAGGTCTGCAAAAGAATACATCAGAAAACGTTCTGTTGTCCTTGTTTGTAGGTTGTATTAATAGTACACAGTTGCAGCTTCTGGTGATTGATGTAAAGGGTTGTGCTATTTTGGGTGTTCGACCACTGTCTGTAGTAAAGGTTGGCTTCAAGAATATTTGAATTCATTGATTACGAGGGGTCTTTAATTGTGGAACAAACCTCTGCTTCTACATCTGTCTATATTTCTGAGATGAGGTATTATCTACATTATTTACATTATTCGGACTATTGTCTTTATCTTTGTTGCCATGTTATGTTTCGGCTGTTGTATGCTCTGGACTTCTTCAGGTGATTGGAATGTCGAACTGAACCCTTTATTTCGCTCACTGGGGTAGACTGTTCTAGTTCCACGTGCCATGTTTAATGGATGTCAGTTATCTCCTGTTAATTTCCCTCTGAAAGTTCTCCACTGCCTTAACCGGGTATTGAACTCACACTCTTTGGGTTCTGTCACTGGATCTAACCAACGCCTTTATCCACTGAGCCATGTGTCCTCAAGGCACATGGAACTAGAACAGTCTACCCCAGTGAGCGAAATAAAGGGTTCAGTTTGACATTCCAACCACCTGAAGAAGGCTGGAGCGTACAATGGCCGAAACATTGTAATAAGTATGGCGACAAAGATGAGGACAATAGTCCAAATAATGTAAATAACGTACTCTGCTTCTGTTTTCTTTTGGTGATGGCACTACAGTAGAATCTGCAAAGAAATCGACCATTCCCTGTTTGATTGGAAATATGAGGTCAGAAATAGCTACTGATGTTATTGAATGTGAATATACATTCACTTTTAAACAAAAATTCAATGAAAAAAGCAAACTTGTTTTTGAATTTTCAAAATGTCACTCTGACTGTTGGAAAGAGAATAATTAAACTGCAACCCACTACTTATTCTTTACCTCCCTATAGACAACTAGATAATGCTACCTGTAATTTGATCATGTTCCCAAAAATGATGGATACAAATAAAATAGCCAATAAGCAATTTAGTTACCCTGATCCCCCAAAACTCATAGTGATTTTTCTAAGATGTAGCTTAGATGTGGCACAAGGCCGAATGAATGAAGCACCCAGTGAGGATCGAACTCACTATTCAGTTGTAAGTCCTAGCAAGACAAACTTGCTACTTATTACACCGTCTTGAGGTGCCCAAACACATAAAGTTGATTAGCAATGCAAATATAAATAATTGTAAACTTGAACACAAAATTGAAATTGTGTCAAATACCAAATTCAAAAGAACTCCTTCCAAACCCGTTGTCAGTCTTCTTATGGCAACTGAATTTAATGAAACTGTAGCTTTGGATCTGAAAATATGTGGCAAAAATTACTTTCTTGTGATTGTGGATCTGGCAACCCGTTTTTGTGCAGTGAGGGTGATCCAAAACAAAATGGCTTCCACCATTATTGGAGGGTTCTTCACCAGTTGGATAATCACTTTTGGTGCTTAAAAAAATACTTTGTGACAACGGATGTAAATTCAACAAGTGAAATGTAGGAGTTGGGTGAAACCCTCAACATGACAGTGATGACAATGCCAGTAGAAAGTCCTTGGAGCAATGGTGTATGCAAGAGACAATAAAGTAATTATTATTGGTAACATGGTAAATAAAATTATTGCAGATAGTGTGATTTGGATGTTGCTCTGGTATGGTCTATTTCGAGCTTGCAATGCAGCTGTCAACAATTCTGGTTTTTGGTTTTACTCCATCTGTTCAATATATTTTCCATAATAATCTTCCTGCATTTGAACGTGTCACTACATCTACTATAGTGAGAAAAAAATGCATAGCACCTGGCTAGGTAGGAATTTGTAAAGTTTGAATCTAATGAAAGAATAAGAAGAGCACTAAGGAGCAATGTCTGGGATATTAATATAAAAGATTTAAGAAATGGTTATCAAGTATTCTACAAAAGGAATGGTAGGCAAGAATGGCATGGGCCTGCTATTGTGATTGGATGTGATGGGGAAACTAGTGTTTGTCATGGAGGTACATGTTAGAGTTCACATTTGTCCCTTGGTTAAAAATCCAAATGTTGGTCGTGATTCCTGTTCAAACTCTCAAATTATAATGAACAATAAAAAAATTCTCTGCAAATTCCTTACCCTCCAGAGCAACTGAATTTAATGAAACTGTAGCTTTAGATTTGAAAATATGTGGCAAAAATTACCTTCTTGTGATTGTGGATCTAGCAACTCATTTTTATGCAGTGAGGGGGATTCAAAACAAAATGGCTTCTGTTATTGGAGGGTTCTTCACCAGTTGGATAATCATTTTTGGTGCTTAAAAAAAATACTTTGTGACAACGGGTGTAAATTCTACAAAAGGAATGGTAGCCAAGAATGGCATGGGCCAGGAATTGTGATTGGATGTGATGAGGAAACTAGTGTTTGTCATGGAGGTACATGTTAGAGTTCACACTTGTCACTTGGTTAAAAATCTAAATGTTGGTCATGATTCCTGTTCAGACACAAGTGGTATCTCAAATTATAATGAACAACAAAATAATTTTCTGCAAATTCCTTACTCACCCTCTCTCTCCTTACCCTCCAGAGCAATATAATGATGAAGATATTCTTCAAACTATTCCAGAGGAAGAAGCAGCTAACATTTCAGCAGAGTCCAGATGTCCTCCATAAGAGGAGGTTGCTGCATTTGGACCCAGGAAGGGTTGTCTCTCTTCCCAAACCAGGAGATGATATAGAGTGCAAGTTGGCTGGTGATGAAGAATCTCAGTGGAAGAGGATGAAAGTGGTGAGCAAATCTGATAAATCCACTGGAAAAAATAAGCTAATTACAAATGTAACATTTGAAGGTAAACTTTTCTGGTTGGATTTTGAAAATGGGGTTTCAGAATGGAAGAAAAGTCAAGATGGTAGTTCAGATAGGCAATCTGCACTGTTGTCGTCTGTTTGTGACCAAAATGTAGAGAAAGCCGAGGAAGAGATACAGAGCTGGAGAAGCAACGGAATTACAGTACAGGTTCCTGATTTGGGACAGGATAGAATATCTACAAGATGGGTATATAGCAAAAAAGAGACATCAAAAGGCCCCATTATCAAAGCAAGACTGGTCACTTGGAGATTTCAAGATAAAGGAACCAAAACTATTCGTACGGATTCTCCCACTTCTTCCAAGGAAGGTTTGTGCATTGTCTTAGCCATCGTATCATCCTCAGGATGGATTTGCAATTCTATAGATATAAAAACTGCCTTTTTAAAAAGTAATGATTTTGAAAGGAATGTTTATCATTCCCTCCTCTTGAAGCTAATGTACCCAGTAATTGTCTCTGGAAGCTCTGCAAGTCTGTGCTTCCAGATCATGGTATTTTACTGTCAGAGGTGTCCTATTGGAATTGGGAGCTACCATATTTAAATATGACCAAGCAGTGTTTACTTGGTATCATGGCAAACAATTGCACAGCATTATTTCCACCCATGTTAATGATTTTTGCTGGGCTGAGAATGAACATTTTCATGGTGAAGTAATTGTAGTGAAGTCTGAAGCAAAGTCTACCTTCAAATATTTGGGAATGGAAATACCTCAAGAGTAAGTAAGAATTACTCAGAATGACTATGCTGTGTCTCTAAAATCCACACCCATCCAAAATAAAGATAATGAAGAGGAACTTTCAGAGGCTGTGTATACCAATGTCAAGAGGCTTATTGGTCAATTAAATTGGTTAGCCAACCAGATTTGTACTTTGATGTATGTGACCCCACATCCTTTTTCAAAGAAAGGAAAATTGAAAGTATTAGACAAGTAAAAAAATCTGTAAAAAAGGCAGAAATCTCAGCACGATCTGTGAGATTTGAGACAGTTAAAAATGGTGCCTACAGTGATGCTTCCTTTGCTAATCTCAGTGATAGAGGTTCCCAGGGAGGATATATAATATTTCTTGTTGGTAGTAATGGGCAACAACATGCTTATTTCCTTGCAGTCAGGACATATAAAGAGAGTTGTGAAGAGCACACAAGCTGCTGAGACACTGGCAATGATTGACACATGTATATGCTCAGTTGTCAATATTTAGACTAACAGGAGGATTACCTTATTACAGATGTACTGGATTCATTAAAAATGATTAACATTTATTATACAAAAATCTAATCCTATCATAACTGAAAATTATCCCAGTTTGAAGCTTGGAAATTATGCTGAAGAATATGTATCATGGTTTTTGAATTCAGCAAGATTTTAAAATTCAAGACTGTGACCAAACAGTCCCTTTTTACCATGAATAGAGTTCTGTTTTCCAATTTTATAAAAAAAAATAAAAAAAAAAATGAAAAAACATGCAACAAAAGAAAACGACAAACACATTTTGGGCTACATAGATATTTTTATTTTTTTTTTTTTTTTTTTTTGGTAGAAAAAGTAAAAGCTCTTATTTTATTTGTCAACAAAGACAGACACTTCCAACACACATTCTGAAAGCTATGGAACAGTGGCACAGATTGTTCAGAGAGAGAATTAGTAAAAAATGAAAACAACCTTTGGTTTTGTTCTTTTTGAAAACTTTTTTTTTCTCTCTCATTTGCTTTTAAATAAAGTTGAAAAAAATAACATTTTTCTTCTTTGCCAAGAAAAGAAAATCTCACTGGTCAGATGTCTAAGTTCATCTTTTCCCTCTTCGTTTGAGCTGCACTGAGTAATTTGAAAAAATAACAAAGAAATGTAAAGTTTCATTTAAGTACCATTTTTCTGATTAAAACCATGAAAAAATAGGTTTACAATCTAAAAGTGTGGGATATTTTTTTGGATCACCTTTTATTTTTTTTTTTTATATTGTGAGCATACATTAAAAAAATTCTTTTACAAAATAAAATAAAATAAAAAATAAACAAATTCAAAATAACTGAAAATTGCTCAAAGGTTAATTGCCCAGTTGTCTTCAGCACAGCTTATGATAAATTAATCACATAACCATTATTCTAATTATAAAAGCTTTGTACTCTACAAAGTGATAATCTTTTTTTTTTTTTTTTGTATTTTACTTTTCCAATTTTCAGAGGTTTAATTATTTTCTTTTAAGATATGAAAAATTTTTTCAGTGTAAAACTAAAAGAAAAAAAATTAAAAATTAGGCTTCAAAGTAAACTACAGAATATTTTCTTCTCTGGCACAAAAAGAAAAAATGTATTGACATCCAAGCTTCTGTTTTTGAGAGAGAGAGAGAGAGAGAGAAAAAAAGAAATCGTGAAACTTTTGCACATTAACATTTTTGTTTTCACAATGAAAAACATTCCACCAAGAAATAAAATGTACAAATCTTTCTTTTCTTAGTGAATCTGTTATTAGTTGTACCAGGATAAAGAAATAAATTTTGTTCAGATATTATTTTACATTCAGATCATTTCAGATATTTACTAAGCTTAGCTTAGTCTGGCACAAGGCCAAAAATTCATATCATTTTAGCCTGCCATAGATTATTCAGAGTTAGTATATATATGTCTAATTACTACTTTCATATTTTACTTGTTTTAAACATTTTTTTTTCCCTTAAAATGAATTTGTTTATCCAGATAAGAAACTGTATTGCAGTAAATGTATTTATAGAAATTCTTGCCTGATAATTAGTTTATAATCACTTTGATCAAAATTATTTAATTTTTTGGCATTTTTTTCCCTTTTGGCTCATAGTATTCTTACATATTTTAACCAGACATGGTTGGAAGAAGAAGAAAAAAACTGCCAAAGGTTTTAGAACCAATAAATAAATCCTATTTATTTATTTTTTTTAAATAATTACTGAAAAGACACTAATCTAAGAAAAATATTTGGTTTGAATTCAAAATAAGAATTATTACTTGGGGGGGGGTGAAGCTAAAACTAACAAAGATTTAAAACAAAAAAATGTTGCAAATATTGCATCTAAAGATTTTTTTTTTTTCTCTCGTTCATTAACCTAATTCTTATTAGCCATTGTATTTGTATCCATTCGACTATCTCTGTTAAAAACTTAATTCATCCCATGGTGAAGGTTGTAGAACTAACATTACTTGAAAGCATATATTGAGACAGTTCACTTAATTTTTTTATATACATTATTAAATCTTTTTTGGTTTTAAATAAGTCCTAGCATCAGATATCTAGAAAAGTTCAAGTATTTTTTTATTTTTTTTTTTAAACTCCAAAACAATGAATTGGAAAAGGGTATGACATATCACAGGTTAACTTTGATTTTTATTTTTTTCTATAGTTCTTTGACTAAATGAGACAGTCACTAAAAATCTGAGGAAGAAATACATATGACATAGAAGATAGAAGTTATGTTACTGTTTAGGAATGAGAGAAGCCACATGTCATTTGTGCAGTGGGAAAGCAGCACGTTTGATGAAGAAGGAGGAGGAGGAGTGAGGAAGAGTAACTGATGTTACACTTGATGAACCACAGGAATTGATTAATCTCAGGTTAGAGTAAAACAGATAATATAAACAAGGTGTCAGATTAAATCCCTGGTGATGGGATTACAAAACATTTATTCAATTACACACAAACAGGTTTTATTATATATATATATATATATATATACACACACACATTCAGGGCATAAGTTTACAGTTTGGGAAGAATCAATAGGTGCAATAAGAACTTTCTAAGCAAGTTATTTTCTTTATAAGTATAGAATTCTTGAGATTTAAGTTGTGGTTGCATTTAGTTCTGTGTATAACTAATGCATTTGATAAATTGATATGAATTCGATCCTTTAGCGGCATTTTAACATGTCTCTTTTTAGAGTTTTTAGAGTGGTACTTTCAAAAATATTTTACATCAAAATCTTATTTTAGATACATGGATGATACTCTAATAATATATCCATTACAATTTTACCTGACCTTGTAAATAAACTTAATAGTGTTGAACTCATAATAGACTTTACTTTTGAAACTGAAACTAATGACTTCCTAGATATCATGCTACAAAGAACATGATCTCTAATTAAAAGTTTACTGAAAATCTAAAGAATTACCTCATAAACTATTATTTTCACCACTGCAGCAGAATAAAATCTGGAATAATTATAGGATATTATTTAAGAGCACTAAGAATGTGCCAGTCTGAAGATTTACCTGAAGTAGAAATATATATATATATATATATATATATATATATATATATACATATATATATATATATATATATATATATAATTTGAGAGCCCCTTAAAAAACCCAATATTCTTACTATTTCATCTCTAATACTAAAAGAAAAGTATACAAAATCTACAACTACAAAAAAAAAAACATTAAGAACAATAAACTAAATAAAACTTCCATATATTACCTACCAACTTAACATCTACTGTTAAAACAATTTATTCAATCTTAGCACTATCAAAATAATTACAACCATATCCCAAACTATTTATAGATATGATCAGAACCAAAAATGTCTATAATAATAATTCTGGCTATATATATATATATATATATATATATATATATATATATTATATATATAAAATAAATTGTCACAATGGTTCCTTAAAATATAGTGGGGAAACTTGCAGAAATTTAATAAAACTTATTTATGAACAGAAAGGATCTTGTACATAACAATTTATCAAATGCCTTAGTTATACACAGATAAACTTCAATCTCAAGAATGTTGCACTTATTGAGAGAGAAAATAATTTAGACAAAAAAATTCTTGAGTGCAGCTATTGATTTTATATATATATAGATATGCTGAGGTATTTCACTGAATGGTGGTTGAGGTGGCTAATGGTTATTGAATTGTTCTGTAATTATTATTGTGTAGTGAGTTTGATTCTCAATGGATGCTGTATATTTGAGGTTTTGTTCTGGACTAAACTAAATTTTATGTTTTTCCCCCTAATCTGACATTTTTTTTTTCTTACTATAAACATTATTATTGTTTATTTTTTTTAGTGGTGCACATATTTGAGTTGACATTCCTGTTGTTCTAAACAGTGAAATTAATGTTAACCAGACTATAGATCGATATGCTTCTCAACAGAAATCAAACTTGCATTCCATGGCTTGATTGGTGGGACAGACTTTGACTAAAGAAATGATTTCCTGGATGGAAAAGGGGAATGCAGGTTCAATCCCTGTCAAGTGGCAGATTTTTTTTTTTTTTTTTTTAGTAAAAAAAAAATAAAAATCTCAATCTATGGGTTGGTCAGCACTAATTTTAAAATAACTGAGATTTCAACTCGAACACATTCATCTACTAGAAAATAATGTTTATGATAATAAATATAAAACTAAAACATACACACAATCTGATATCAATTTTTCATATTTTGATTTACAGGAAGCAACAAAGATGTCAAAAAAAAAAAAAAAAAAAAAAAAACTTTTAAAGAAAATATAAGACTGAACTATTTCAATATATGCGACTGTTGTAGAAGTAAACCTTTCGTTGCTTTTAACACCCCTATTACCTCCTGAACAAAAAAAATTTTGTTGTGAAATCATTGAAAGAGTCACCAGGTGATGGAAAACCTGGTCTAAATTGCTCTACACCAATATATTTCCATTAATTTTTTTTTTGTTCTTGCTGAAGGCCTTATATACCAATAATTAATTTATATTGGTCAAGATAATTCATAATCATATGTCAGCCCAGTGGTAAGATCATTGAATTGAAAACTAAGAGTTCAATAACTAATAGGAGTATCTTCAAAAATAAAAACTTTGATATTTAGCATAAACATCAAGAAAAAATTTCATTACTGATATGCAGTACTTTATTAGTTAATTCCTTTGTATTTATCCCAAAGATAGCAAGGAGTATAAAGTTTGGCATCTGGATGAACAGCTGAAGCTGTTGGGAAGTCATTAATATTGTCCTAACACTTCAACCTGAATAAAAAACATTATTTGTATTCAAAAAGATATAAGCAGTAAGTATTAAGACATTCAAACAGCCCCCTAAATAATGGTTCCAAGTTGGCTAAGAAAAGAAAAAGTCACTCCTGCAAGATGCATTAGCAGTTATTAGAAGCATTGGAATAAAAGTTGTAATATTCTTTGTTCGGTTTCTTTATATAATTCAATTAGGAAAGAAAAAAAAAAAGTCTCTGACCTTTAAAACCAGAGAAGAGAGGATCCTTTAGTTGGGGATAACTAAAAATCATCAAAGCAATTGAGAGAGCAAATATTTTACAAAGGCCAATAAAATATCTGGTTTGCTTTACAAATTTCAAAGTACAAGAACACAACAGATTATGATTGGATTTTTAGCAAATTACTTTCATAAAATTGTCCTTTGTTGTGGAGACATAGTTTGGTATATATCCATTGAGGTATCCATTATAGACATGAAGCTAATGTCTTCATCTCTAACCACTAACCCTTTTTTCTTTTTTTTCTGTGGAGGTTCATTTTAGTGATTGTCATGCAACCCAGTCATAATTTTCATGACGAGATGTCACTTTAAGATAATCATTGAATGGGAATGTTCAGATTAAAAAAAATCTTTTCATGGTTGTGGTGGAAAGATTACGATATTAGTCCAAATTAATATGTAAGCACTGATTAAAAGGAGGGAATATATTGCATCATTTTAGACAAAGCTGTAACAAATTTATTTTTGTTTTTTATACACACAGATTGTGTAGATCCTCCAGAACTCCTTTCAGAATAACCATATTTGGACGATCAAAATGGTTGTAAGAAATGGAGAACTAATGAAGGGAAGAAAAAGAAATTAAAGAAAACACTGCGCAGTTGTCACTAAGGCAATCAATAATGGTTGTATTTACTGATATTAGCATGGACAGAAAGGCATTTAAAATTGAAAGTTACAGCAATTTAAATAAAAACTCAGACCTAACATTTTTCATTGTCATCTTTCATCATTATTTGTTTTAAAATTTTTAATTTATACTAATTAAAAAAACAAAACAAAAAAAAAAAAAAAAACAAATTATCAGTTATATTCCTGCAATTTTCCTCTCCCCATGAACACAGTTCTGGACATTTTTTTTTCATTTGTTTGTTTTGAAATTCAGAAATGTAATTAACTTATAATGCCCTTTTCTTTTAAATCTGTTCTAATCATATTGTTCATAAAGATTCTGCTATGTAATAAATTTCAAATGATTGCATAAAATTACAATTTTTTTTTTTTTTTTTTTTTTTTTTTTTAAAGAAAAATCCAAAAACCACTTTAAGCAAAAGCCAGGTTAGTGTCTTTCTATCAGAGAAATTGCATGGTGGGATTTTTACTTTATTTTAATTTTTTTTTTTACAAATAATTTTATTTTTAATTGCCATTTCATATGTTCTTTTCTCCAAATTTTATTCTACTGAAAGAATTTGAAGAAAAACACATATCCCACCTTAAATTTAAAATTAACTTTTTCATTTATATTTAAAAATGCAAGCATTATTTAGTTTAATTACTTTTTCCAATTTCCTTTTTATTTAAGTATGCATTTTTTATTTGGTGGTGAAAGAAGTTATATAAAATTATTAGTAATCTGTATAGAATTTCCAACAGGACGTAGATCTGTTGAGAGCTCTATGTCAAGGACAGAGCAAAAATTATTAGTTCTGCTCATAACAGACTAGAGAGGAGACAACTGTTAATGTTATTACTGCCTGGATAGAAGATAGTTATGAAAAAGTAGCTTGCCCATCTAGTGTGGAATGGGGGACATTTTAATCAAGATAACTGATAATGGAACAAAATCTCAAGGAGTATTCTTTTTAAAAAAAAAAAAAAAAAATCTCCATTTTATTTATAGTTGTTCCACTTCATTGCAAGAGTTCTATCCTTCCTTCCAATGTTTTATACCACAATATTTCAACCACTGTACTATCTGGTCTTATTCAAAAAAGAGACTGGATAGTACAATCTGAAATTAGATAAAGACAACAAAAATAAAACTTGTTCAAAGGTGGGAGTGGAAATTGGTATATAATAGTAATAACACTTTGTCTCAGAAATTCAAAGCTTTTCTTATATTCAGGAAATAATTCCACATACAAGTGCACATATTGTAAGTGAATACAATTAGTTATATAGGTAAATATGTGCACACAAGAACCTCCACCACAAACACATGCAGAGTATATTAAAAAAAAAATTTAGTGTATACCTCACCGCATAAGACTTGGTGGATATTTTCAGCCATTTTTAGTGGGAAAAAAGATGGGTCTTATATACCATCAAATATGGTACAATTTAGAAATATGGCAATATCTTTGTACACTTATATTTATATATCCTATAGCCAGTAATGCCCATTAGTCATGAAACAGTTCTGTTCAAATCTTTCATAATTCAAAGAGGTTTCATCTTTAATTTTATATATATATATATATATATATATATATATATATATATATATGAGAGAGAGAGATAAGGTGACACAACCTGGATATTTTTGATAAATAGAATCCTTTGCCACTCCCACCATACTTACCCCACCCAAATCCTTTTGAATTCATTCAGAAAATATCAGATGATCCAAAAAGAATATCTTTTAGCTATTTATATAATCAATTTTAAAAAAAAATTTTTTTTCTTTGCTTTATGAACATTCTCATAAAAGAAAATACCAAAATTTATAGGAAAATTATTTTAAAATTTTATGACTAAAAATTTAAAAATAAAACTGCTTTTCTTTTGAGCCACACAACATTTCCTAAGAGTAATTTTTTGTTACTTTTATTCTTTCTTCAAAATAGACTTCTTGTATATTAGATAAAGTGAAGTGTGGGATGAAGAGTTAAAAAAAAAATACCCCTCAAAATAGTCAGTCCTTGGCAAGAAACAGCAGTAGATTGTGGGGAATTGCCAGCAATGCTATTTTAAAAGTGCAACATTATTTGTTTTACCTTTTCCAGAAATAATGCAGTGATTGCAGTAACCCCGATTCCGTTTATTCAATATTTCAGAATTCTTATTGTTGTCTCTAATGACATTTGTTTCTAAGATTTCTTTTTGGCTCAGAACAGAAATGGTCAATCTCCCTAAACTGGACAGAACTTTAAAGAAAACATTCAATATCAGTTTTGGAAGAAAAACTTTATCAAGTCTAACCAATCTTGAAAGTGAATTGTTTGGACATAACAGGGCTTTGTACTAACAAGGGAGATGGAGAAGATGGTATGGAGTGGAATGGCTGTGTTTTTTATAGTTGATAATGAATCATTTAGTCAACATCAAGCATTGGGAGATGCATAAAAGTGATAAGCACCTAAACAGACATATATGCATAAATATCTAATGCTCTAAAATTTCAGCATAGAGCACTTTCTTTGTATATCACCTGTCAACTCCTTCAGGAGTTTTACATAATTCTAGAGAATTTAATGGATTTTATTTTTAATCCGATATTTTTATTACTTCCATACATTATTGTAGTGGATACTTCATATTTTGAAATAGGCATGATAGACTTAATACACACTGTTTAAGAAATAAAAATGGGGCATCTATTTGAAACATGAAGTATCCACCATAACATTTGAAGTTATATATACAACACAAATGCTTTGAGTAATGACATTTTTATCACTTCATACATATATATATATATATATAAAAAAAGATGTCTTCTAAATTTAACACCAAAAAGACTTCACTTTCATAGTGAATAATTGGTTGAGAAATGGTTAATAAAAGAAATATTTTAGACACACACACATATATATATATATATATATATATAAAGTTGTCACTTGATGCCAGTTCTGTAGACAAATCTTTTTGTAAATGTTTGGTCTACTTGTTAGGTTTCAAATAGCTCCATCCTGTCAACTTTAACATTGGATGTAACAGTATTTCACTAGCACTACTGTCTGAGCAGAGAGCATTTACAGAACTGTAGTTTCTTTAGGTATTAACTCATCCAGATTTTTGTCAACCATTGTGGCATGCTACTAGTGAGTTTTTTTTTCTTTTTTTTTAAAAGGATATCTGATGATACACTTTAGGGAGACATATAATCACTATGTCTATAACTGTTGTGATTAAATATATTTTCAATTTTATAATAATAATCTCAATTTCAGTTGTTTATTGCAACTTTTCAGACTGTCATTTTGTAGCCATCATCCAGCACCATGGATTAGAAATAATTGACCTGCAGCAATTATTTATTTCTAATCTGCAGTGCATGCTAATTGTGACAGACTTTTTAAGTCTTAGTTAACATAAAAAAGCAACTCAAATTAACACAAAAGTAATACTAATTGACAATGCTTCATCTAATAATCAATTCTATATATATATATATATATATATAATCACTTAAAGATTATTTTTAGTGGATACCCATATTTGAGCAGATGTTTTGTTTAATCATTAAACAGTCTATATATTTTCATTGACTAGCCTGAATATTTGAAAAATCTTATTAAAGAAAAATATGCATTCTCCAGCAGGATTCAAACTTGTGTCCCCCTTTGCAGGAGAAACTATCGTTAGACCATTTCAGCCATGGAGTGTGATACCAATTAGGAAAAGTTGAATAGAGCCTTATAAATGCAAAACTTTATAATGATAGAATGGAAATAAATAAATATACTGTTTTAATAAATAAATGGAGTGTCTACTCAAATAGGGGTATCCATTAAAAATAACGTTTAAGTGATAAAATCTGTTAGATTAATAAAAAATCCATTACATTACTTATATATATATATATATATATATATATATATATATATAATAATAATAATATAATAATAATAATCTTATAAATATAAGTAAGTATACTCATTCGGAAAAACCTTAGGTGTATTGGTTTTGTAAATGAACCTAGGAAAAAAAAAAAAAAAGAATAAAAAAAGAGAGAACTAGGAACATGTAATTTTGGCAAAAATAATCGTCCAGAATCCAAGCTCAGAGTCCAAAGAAAAAAAACCTCCGACATGAGTAAAATAAAAATAACTAAAAGTGCTAAGTATGCTAAGAGCAAAATTTAACTATAAACCCTAAAGAGCCAAACCAAACCTACCTAGGTTTCACCTACGCAAAGCATTCTAACAATCCATGTAGGTGAAACCTAGGTAGGTTTGCCTGGCTCTTTTTTATATATATATATATATATATATATATATATTTTTGAAAATATCTGATAAAGTAGGCATGCTTTTTGTGGAAAACCTCCACCTTCATTTGTGTAAGTCATTTTACAAAAAGAGATGTACTGGACAACCATTTCAACAAATTATTCAACATAAATTTGGTTTGCAAATTCAGTGTCATTTCTATACCTTTTTCTTGTCATTCAGGGTTTAAAAAAAAAAGACAGGCCTACAATTTATGCCCTGAAATGATATCGATGAAGGAAAAAGTGCAAAGCAAAACAATTTGTAATTTTGTCAATTTTTTTTGTTTTTCCAGTCAAAACCTTGATGAACAAACTTGTGAATCTTAAAACATAGGAAATGTTTTTCTCTTCTCTTTTCAAACAGGAAAAAAAAATCATATGATGACTTAGCTCATCAGACTGATAAATTTATTTTTTTTCATTTTTGCCAGGATAAAAGCAAAAATAGTGAAATGCAAAACAATTCTTAAAATAATGAAATACACAAAATGGAAAAAGAAAAGCAAAATATACCTGTAATGAGCAGATACATTCACACCCAAAAAATAAGCAATCAAGCTGATGAAATATTTTAAAAATGCAAGTAGACGAATATCAAACGTTTCTGGAATGCTTCCTCTACAGATTTTATTTTTAAAAAAAAAAATTAATAAATAAATCTTTGAGTCTTAAAACTAGCATCAAGTAAATATATACCTTGTTTTTAGCAAAACACTTTCTCATTGGTCAATATTAAGCCAATGATATTCATATAATTTGAATTGCAGTTTCTTTAATTATTACATAATTTTGTTGAATACCATTTTCTTCCTCAATATTTCTCTATAACATTATCAGTTACTTTTCTATATCTTAATGCAGAAAACACAAGATGAACAGTCAGCACTTCAAATTTTATGTTTACTGGGAAGATAAACTGGGATAGATTTTTATTTTCTAAGGTAAAATCCTATAGGACATTGTCTACTGATGGATCAAATGGGAGGTGTTGTAAAGTGATTTCATTTTCATCTGTTCCCACTTTATCTTTCAAATTCTTTCTTTTACCACGTTTCAACAAAGTAAAGTACATTCATTTATAATAAAGATCTTATTGGTGATGCCATTGTAGTCAAGTAAGACATCTTGATTCTCATCCTTTGCAGCAAGAGGAAATCACAATTATAGTTAAAATGACTGATAGCCAGATTCTTTTTAAACCAGATTTCTCGAAGCTGACTGGTAAATAAAATAAAAAAATAAAAATAAAAAAAAAAAGTCTCAAAAGATAGCAAACAGAAATAAAACAGAAATAACTTTGATAAACTTCTATTTACAAATTTAATAAATGTGCAGGAAAAATTAACATCTCAAAAGTTAATTCCATTTTTCTGCTAGATCTTTGAAAAAAAATATTACTAGTTAATAATTGTCATGTTTGTATACATATTTCATACACTACATGTAATTATTATGGGATAGATAGTATTTTTCTGGTGTGGAAATTAACTTTTATTTGTTGAAACCATAATTTGTATCTATTTACACTATGTTTAGACTACTGTTCTCATCTTTATTGACATATTCATAACATTTCAGTTGTTGTATGCTCCAGCTTTTTTCAGGTGATATTTGTTGGAATTTTGAACCAAACCCTTTATTTAACCCACGAGGGTAGATTGTTCTAATTCCACGTGCCATGCCTTTGGATATCTCAATTTTAGTTAATTCCCCTTAATAACACAACTCTCCAAGTTTTTGTTCTCTCTACTGTGGCCAGGAATTGAACTTACAACCCTTTGAATCAAGTCACTGTTGGATCAATCAACCAAGGCTTTTATCCACTGAGCCATGTATCCTTCAAAATTTCAACAAATATCACATGAAGAAGGCCAGAGCATACAATGGCTGAAACATTGTGAATATGGTAATAAAGAGGACAACAGTCAAAACAATGTAAATAGTGTAGTTACAATACCTCATCTCGGAAATATAGACAGATGTTAAAGGTTCAGTAGACCTAATTTGTATATTACAAATTTTATGGCGCATGTCTAAATGTGGTAAATACCGAGTGATTAAGGTGAAGTGAATGTCTACTTTTAAATTTGAATCCTAAGTAACTGGCTAAATGCACATATGATAAACCACAAGTGATATATTTTTGTCAACTGTAGTTGCTTAATAACATGTTATTTAAAAGCTCTATATATCTGAGTAAGATTAATGCAAGATATAAAGAATTAAAGATAGCAAGCATGATTTTTAAGACAAGTAGAAAATAAAACTCTAATTTAAATTCTATATTAAAACTTTTGATAACAAATTGTGTGTTTCACAAATTTCTTATAATAATAGTGGATTATGATGTTCACTAGAGAGCTGTAGAAATTGTGGGATATGAAAGTGATGGTTGTGCCAGTCATTGTTGGATTACTGGGAATGATAAAAAAAAAACCTTGCTAAAAGAACTAGGAATCTTTGGTAAGAATTGAGACAATCCAGATGATTAATAGCATTAGATCTGCACTAATCAGAATAGAAAGCATAGACAATAGGAAATCTGGAAAACCTGCTTTTTTTTTTTCTCTCCTTTTCTTAATTTCATAATTGTTTTTAATCAAAAAGAAGGTAAAGAAAGGGAAACTGAGGCTTGTGGTCAAGTAAGAGATTCCAAATCCAAGACTTACTTGTTCCTGGCAATTAATCAGAACACTATTGATATCAAATTATGCTGTTTTGATTAATTAATGAGCATCTTTTTTTCTTTTTTTTTTTCTTTTTTTTTTTTTATAACTTTGGACTTAGAGAAGCAAGAGAAATTTCAAAATATAAATGGGAAGAAAATTAGGCAAATAAAACATGTCATCTAAATGAAATCATGCAAACATGTACTTATTGTTGAATGCAAATTTCTGCTTGCAAACATTACATTTAACTGTTCAAAGTAAAAAAAAAAATAAAAAATACCCTATTCACTAAGGATTCTTAAAAAAGGATATAGGCAAAGCAAAAGTAGAAATCTATCAGACTATGCATAGGTATTAAACTAGAATAATGGTTTGAAATAATAAAATTTAAAGTATGAAAAATAGTTTAATAATCCTATGTAAAACATGTTTGGTATCTAAGAAAGAAAATGCATGACCATCAGTTTATCTCTGGCAGGAAAATGTATTAATTACAAAGAGATGCTTGTGTCTTGCACAATCAGGTTTTTCTTTTTACAGACATCAGATCCAGAAAAAGGATCTTTTTAAATATTTATTCACAAATAGTAATCCAAGTCTTGGCTATGCTAAAATGATTACATAGCATTCATTTGTACAAATTAAACTGAAAAATATTTTTTAAAATACAAAACAATATTGCAATCTCTTACAATAACTTAAGTCATTTTATACAACAAAAAAAATAAACATGTTTGTAGTGGAAGAAGAGATATTTTCTGATTTCATTTAAAGAGTGTCAGTTATGGAGAGAAAACAGAACTCTGCATAAGTATGTTGCTTTGGTACTGTTTTGGAAGAGAGAAAAAGCGAGGTCTAAAGTCAAGGGAGGTAATTCTTATAGACTTATCAGGAAATTATGAAATTAATAAATTAATGAAAAATAATTATTTCATGACAGTATTAACTATTCTAGAAGTATAGAAAAATCAAGATTCTAATATATAAGATTGTTTCATGCTTTAAAAATTACGTTGGTGTGTGGCAAAATCCAATACAACTTGGACTACAAATCTCTTTAAGAAAGTATTTTTTTTTTTTTTTCCAAAGTCAACGATAACTTAGGATTATAGGTTGTTTGAACAGGAAAAATATCCAAATGATAAATATAAAATATTAGATAAATGAAAATGTATTTTTTAAATTTTATATTATTTATTGCTGTTTATTTTGTCACTGTGTAAGCTCATCTAAAGTTAAATATTAGGTTGGTGCAAAAATAATGTCATTTTTTGACGTTCAACTTCAAAAGAGAAAACGACATTATTTTTGCACCAACATAATATTTTGGTTAACAATTTTAAAAAGTAAAGAAAGAAACATTAATTTTAAAATTAATAAAAAAATTTGAAATTGATGACTGAAAATGTTGTAAACATATTAGGATGAGCATACAATGTGAATGTCCTGACTAAATGTATAACTTGTCATCTCACAATTACAAAACAATATTTTGTTTATATTGTACATTTAAAAATGACGAGCAACATAGTTGTCACAAAATGATTATCTTTGTTAATTCTCTTCAAAACAATAATAATGATGATGATGATAATAAGCAAGTTTTCATGTTTATTTTTTATCATAAGCATTATAAAATTAGATACAGATTCTGGAGAATGAAAAAAAAAAATTAGGAAGAGGGTTGTAACTGGTGAGGGCACACACATTATATATATATATATATATATATATATATATATATATATATATATATATATGCACTCAAACTTGACATTGTATCTTCATTTGCATCTGCTCCCAAACTTAACAAAGTATGCACCAACAAAATTTTCAAATGATAAAGCATGTGGAAGGATCTGGGAAACAAAAAGGGTAGACTTGAAAGATGTACTGTAGAAATAACCAATTTTTATCCATTTTTCAAACATGTATTTTTTTTATGTGTATTTTGACAGTGGTTGACACAACGCCATAATTATTAACTTAGCTTGTCACAGTCACAAGGGGGAATGGATAGCAGAAGAGATGTTTGTATGTATGTGATATGCACAGCTGGTAGGTGATAGACTGATTTGTGTATTTAACATTTGTCTCTTGAAAGAATTGACACAAGTGAATTAACTGTTCAATTTGATATTACTCTCAGCAGTAACACCCTAGAAAATTTTTATTATCAGTTTGCTTAAGATATGTAAAATGAATTAAACATTATTTTTTTCAAACTATCATAATTGCATATCACCTGTACAGCTTTTTTAAAAACCAAAGCAACTAGTTTACTTTCTTATACCAACATTAACACTTTGGTTACCTTTTAGCTTCAAAAACTAATTCCACTAGATGCTAGTTATAAAAATCTGAAGTTACTTTTTAAACCTAAATTAAAAATTTATATATCAGATTACAGAGGGAGAGAGAAAAAAAAAAAAAAACAATGTTTTGTTTTTCTTAATGAGTTCCAAAATGTGAATTGTTACTTAAACAATGGTTTCTTTGGAATAACATTTTTATCTCTGCTGTTCTTACTCAAATCTTTTTAAAAATGTGAACTTGGATCTGCTGAAGAAGGATGGGGAGCTTCTGTTTGAAGCAGCAAAAAAGAAAAAAAAACAAAAAAAAAACAAACAAAAAAAATCAAAAAACAAAACAAAGATTGAATTGCTAGTCCAAAGAAATCAGTATTTATTTATGTTTTTTCAATTGTTAAAAGCACTTTTAAAGCATTTATGGCACTAATGTCTGTAGAATTTGTTATCACTGTTGCAATTAACAATAGATTTTATTTAAAAAAAAAAAAAAAAAAAAAGTAAATGTGATAAAATATGCTCTCAGTTAAAGCTAAATGTTTTGTTTTCTATTTTTGAAGCAGATTTTTTTTTCTTTTTACATCACATGGAAAAATGTTTACTTGTTGCTGTTGGGGTGATGCACTTGTGACAAGACATTTGACAAGAGTGTAACAAATACAATTTCATTGTCACAAACATGAGAACACCATTGCCAGACACTGTGATTCTTGCAATTTATGCATTTGTCTCGTTATTTTCCAGCTCTTGTAATTTGGTGGTGCATTCTTCAGCTACTTCTTTTGCTGCACTTGCCTCAGCCTGTGCATTAGCATTGGCACTGTCTTGTGTGGTTTCTAAAAACTTGGCAATGTAGTCATAGCCAGCCTCTGATGACAATTCAGCAGCAGTCTGACCTTCCTGTGAAGTTAAAAAAATATATATATAATTTATATAACTGATATAAAAATAAAATTGTTGTCACCTTCGAAGTTATCTAATTGGTAGAAAAGTACCTAGCCAAAAACATCTCCAATCAGGATTGAATTAAGAACCTTTCAACAAATTTATGGGTACTTTGAATAAAGAATATTTTAGAGTGGAAACTGATGACTTACTTCCAAAGTGGGATAAATATGTAGGGATTCAGAGGGAATATTTTAGTTGGATAATTTTTTCTTTTAATTTTTTTTTTTTTAAATTTTACTGAGTTGAATTTTTAAGTTCTAATTAAGAATGTTAAAACATTTTTTAATCCCTTGTATTACATATAGCTAATTTACTCTAGCTAGAATAATATGCTTTGAAAAAGTTAAACGCATTTAACCTGAAATTAATTCTCACATCATAAGACTATTCATCACATACATAGATTCTTCTTTAATATTTATAGTAAACACTTTAATATATCATTTATTCTTCTGCTTAAAAGCTTAGAAATGAAATATCTTAACACTGAAAGAATTTATATATAACACCCAAACAATGAAGATTTTTACAAATACTATAACTAACCATCCAAGTGAAGAGTCAAATATTATTACTATTTTTAGTTCAACTTGAGTCAACTTGTTAAGAAAATACTTTTACTAATTAAACCACAGTATGTAGTTGCCAAATTGATCTAATTTTAAAACCCGAGCAGTATTGAAATTTAAATTTTGTTACTTGGGCTATCTATGTCTATTGAAGATGAGAAAGTCAATCCAAAATTTAGTAATGTAAGATTTTCAAATTTCACCATTTGTCACCCTGTTTGTAGAACAATATCTGATTAACAAAGTGGATATTGAGTGAGAGAACTCTTCTCTCAACAAGGAAGTTACAAACAGATCCCCCATTTTTTGTCATAGTAGATGTGATATATATTCTCTAATGTAGAAAATCTATTTGGAGATAAGATGTCAGATTGGGTTACTTTTGAAAGCCACATGCTACTATATTTTTAATTTTGCTTCTTGCTACTTTTGGTATTGCTTTTAAAAATAAGCTGGGATAACTTCAGCTATTAATAAGAAAGTCATTTAGTAGCACTAAACTTTCAAATGTAGCCCAATTTGGTACTTGTAGCCCAGTTTGACAGTCCGACTTCTTGCTTTCTAGTCAATTTTAAATGCAATATCAATTCATCTTTCTTTAATTTCTGTTCTTTTATTGTTCTCTCTACTTCATGATGCTTTCTTTTTCTCATATTTCTCTCCACTCAGTAACCTCTTGTTTCTCGGTGGCTTTATTGCCTTGCTTGGGGTAAAATGATTAAAAAATAAAAAATAAAGTAGAGTTTTTACCTGCAAAGAATGTTATATTGTTCATAGAAATCTATTTATCCCATTGCATTCATAACATTTCAAAGTGCTTCTTGGTTATTTACTAAGCTTAACATAGTCTGGCACAAGAAAACAAATGTGTGGCACTCAGTGAAGATTGAACTCACTGAAGTAACAATGATCTTTACAAGGTGCTTGTTGAAGATTCGTTCTAAAATTTACTTTAACATTTTCAATATAACAAATTTGATTTCTAAATATAGAATATGTGGTTCTAATGGACACAGCCCAAAAGTAGTGAGAAGTAAAACTGAAGGGTGTTTCCGCTTCATTCAAAAAAGGCTATCAAAGACCAAAAACTAATCTTAAACTTTCATAAAGTGCTCATTTTCCTAACTAGGGTTGTTTATGCAACCCACAATATCACATCAGATTTATTAAAAAAAAAACATATCATTTTTATTCTCTAAAATGATTACATATAAATTAGTGACAGGAAAAATATAATAATAGCTGGCCACTCGTATTCAAGGATACCTATTTATTAGGGTGGCTAGCCAATCCCTATTGCAGATGCTTGCCAGGCACATTTTGTGTTTGTTCAACACCCACAAAGCCAACCTGTGGTTTATACTGCAACTATGCTGAGCAGACCTTAGTTACAGTTTCTGGGAGAGTGTGTTATTTAGTGTGATCAAAAATTTGAATAAGGCCAGCACACTCAAACACTGTCATGATATCTTGTGAGTTTGTGCTAACACAGCTATCAATGCCCCCAAGGGTTCTGCCTAACCAATTTCACTCACAAGGCTTGGGTCAACCTGTGGTATGGTTTTCAAGCACTTTCCAAAGGTGCTGCATGCTGGGATTGTTCAACTCCAAACTAATAACGTTAGGAAGTCTCCTTTCTGACAAATCAACCGTGGTGGGGTTCGAACCCGGGTCTCGTGCTCAGAAAGCGAACATTCTCACCAGTCAGCCACATGCCCCTAAGTATTATAAGAGTATATAAGGGAAGTAAGCAGGTGCCAAAATTTCCATCGTATATTTAGCATGTGATGAACCAATATAGTAAATATGAATTCTAGGGAGTTCACCATTTAATACTTATCTATATTGTAATGTTAGTAAACTTCTGATAAAAATATAAAATTAAATCTTTCATAAAATAATTGTTTATGCATTTCTGCCAAATTAATTTCGGCTACAGAGGATGTGTGATTTCAGGGACATTGAACATTTGATACTTCTTGCAAGGATGTGAGGGACTCTGCCTTTTTCCTCATGGGTTGGGTGTTTATATAACTTTCTGTTATGTAGTTGTATCATGGAAGTTCACCTGAATTGACTGTTTATGTTTGTGAACCTACCAATATCTTTTAAGGCTCAATTCTGTACTTGGTAGATACCTTCTAGGTCAGATCTCAGAAGCACCTTGCTCTTTTTATGTTCTGATGTGATACCAAGTATAAAGCTCATTTTGGTATCACTTAGGGTGAACTCTGTGCCTAATGAGGTTACCACAGATCAAAGGTTCCAGATGGACATAAAATCTGATTCAGTTCACTGGTATTTCCTGACATGAATCACATACTGCTAGCAGATAATGTGAACTAAGACATTTATATTTGAAAACAGAAAGAGACAATTGAAATTTTTGGGATACATTATGAGAAAAAAGGGCTTGAAAAATTAAACACTCATAAGACAGTGAGGGAAGGAGGGGGCAGAGGGGGAAATGCCAAGTAAACTACCTAACTAGTTTATGTGAATGGCTGGCAGAATCAGGATAAAGAGTCAAGTGTTGCTTAGAGCAACAAGAGAGGAAGTTGTGGAGGGCCATGATCAAACATCTCCTGAAGGGAAATGACATAAAATATTTCTGCTAAAAATATTAACTTCAGTGATAGTTCAACAGTAGAAAGAGTAGATTGTAGATAGTCCCCCCCCCACTGAAGAATTTGTACACATCTTCTTTTGATGAAAGGAGGTAAAGGTTGTCAAAAAGTTATGACTAAAAGAAAAGTTCATAAAAAGTAACATTATTGCTTAAAAGTAGAAGTTATCATTTAGCCAACAAATTGTTATTTTTGGTTTAATACTTATTTTGTCAAGGTTTGTGCAAAAAGAAAAAAATAGATTTTCAGTGATCAGAAATGTTAGTGAGACACAAAACATGGCAATTATGAATATAATATCTAATCAAAGCAGGGAAATTTTTATATTCTTTGTCGATGATTACTGATTTATTTACTGAATTAACAAAAGCATTGACATGTATTTGGAGTGTGGATTTTAAAAAGCTTTCATTTTGTTAAGACATCCTTACCTTATTTTTAACAGATATATCCACTCCGTGGCTAACAAGTCGCTTCACAACCTTTAAGTGACCAAATAACGCAGCAGAGTGGAGCACTGTCTCACCATTCTGCAAAAGTAACAAAAGAGAACAGAGATGAAGAGGGGGGAAATAAAAGATGGCATAAAATGATC
Organism: Acanthosepion pharaonis; assembly: GCA_903632075.3. NCBI lineage: Eukaryota > Metazoa > Mollusca > Cephalopoda > Sepiida > Sepiidae > Acanthosepion > Acanthosepion pharaonis. The sequence continues at coordinate 291,867 of CAHIKZ030004708.1, read as the reverse complement.
AAGGATGATGAGAAAACAAGAAAGAATGACAGGGAGAGTAAAAAGATGAAGGAAATATTGTATTCATGAAAATATTTAAGTTGACAAAGAAATGGATAAGAGACACAAGTTCAGATCTTGTTGGAAGCCCAATTTTTTTTTTTATTTCTGATCCATGTTGCTTATTTAACAGTTGTAGAATGTGAAATAAATGATCATGGGATACGATGGACACCAATGTAGATAGAGAAGAGGTGGTTTTTATCTTGATCTCAAGTGTTTCTGTTTGATAGACCAGTGGATGGTTTCTTTTGGAAATTTGGTCTTCTAAGTGGCATCAAATTTAACCAAAGGGGAATGGGAAGTAGAGAGATTTTTAGCGGTCAAATGGCAATGAAACAACAGGTTTTAATCTGGATACTGTTCTATACTAGCAGGCATGTTTGGGATCAAGGAGCATTCTGGTTTACCCTTGATTGGAGATGGGTGTGTCTGTGTTGTGGTTCCAAAACCTCCATTTTCTATTGCCAGCCATCACATCGGGATGAGTAGATAGCCAAGAAATTGGTAGGGAGGAAGAGCTGATATAGAAGTTGTCCTAAATATCACCTGCCTACCTACCTGGACAAGCAGCCAAATCCCTTAATAAAATGCCTACATATAGGAAACAGTTTGTTATTTCGTGACCTGGAGTGTTTCCTTTTGTCATGTTACCTTGTGAGCATGCAGTATACTCTTCCCCAGCTTTTAGAGAACACCAAGATCGAGAATTGAAATGCAAGATGTGGTGATCATTGGCCAGTTGGTGGAAAGCTTGGGTGACAGTTGCCTTGTATGTTTACAATGATATAAACATTTAAAAAAAGAAATAGGATGAAAGAAAAACTTTTGACAAAACTGTTTAATCTAAATAACTTAGGCAACTGTTTTTTTTTTTTATTTTTTACACAATGAGTTATTATAAATCCACACTGCTTATTTTAATGGCTGAAGGGAATTTATGAATGTCATGAGGATAAAACAAATTAATTAAAAAAAAAAAAAATTAATGATGAAAATGCTTACTCAGAAATTCAGACAATTTGTTATATAGGAAAAGTTTATAAACTTGATTTTAATTTTTTTTTTTATATATAAATTATATGGAAATTTGGAAGACACAGAAGTCTATATGTCAGACTAATAGCAAGTAATCTATTGACAAACTATTATATAGAAATTATACAATATAATTCTGGTAAATCTTTCTTTATGAATTAATTTTAGGTAAGAATAAATGCAATTTGGTTGTTTTGTGCATTGTGTGTGCCAGTAGATAAAATGAAAATAAATCTGTTCCTGTAATATTTTTAATATTAAATTCTTTGTCTATCTACCCACATTTTTGAACTTTTGTTGTTCGTTTTTATTACTTTTCTATATTTTGATTAAGAGAATTAGCAGTACCAGATTTATTTTATAGCATTAAAAAACAAAAACAAAAAAACTCACTGGTAGAAGTCCTAGGTTTGGCTTATGCTTTAATAATTCATCAATGACATCAAGATGACCTTTATGGCAGGCTTTAAATAAAGGAGTTGCACCATCCTAGAAAAAAAACAAACTTTAATCAAATCATAAAGCAAAAAAAAAAACTAACCAAAATTAAGTCCTTAATAAAACAACATACTAAACATTGTTTGGAAAATTGAACTCCTCCTTTGTGTTGACATTACCATAACATAAAAGAAAAACAATGGAGAGACTTTCCTTGCATATAAAAAAGGTTGCATAGTAGTTTGTTTAAAGTTTGAAATGTTAATGATTCTTCTCAAAGTAGGATACAAAAACATATCTTAATTAGTTTTTATAATTTTAGGATATATAAGGAAACACACATACACGCAAAATGAAACTATCCTTGTAAGCTGCCCACATTCACTAATACAAAGTCATTTTTCAGATAGACAAGCTTGAATCACAATGAACTCTTTTGGGTATTAAAAATATATAGGACAAGCAATATATGAGTTTATCATTTCTTGCAACAAAGATGTTGCTTGACACATTAAATTGTTTACATATCTAATTAACCAAAGTTTTGTGTAAAGAAATGAAAGATAAACAAAATATAAATTTAGTTTAACTATATAAGTTATTGATCTGAATGGATTTATTTTCAATATTAAAATATTTATAATTCAGTAAAAATACTTTTTTTTTCAATAATCAAATAAAAATCAGCTAATTTAAAAAAAAAAAAAAAAACTTTTGTAGAATTTTGAAGTATATTGCAAACAGATAAAATTTTTCAAATTATGAATTAAGATAACATTTATGCCCATTCATTTCAATAGAAATTTTGACTATTTTTTTCTGCTTTACATAGTTTTATATAGTAAAGTAAAAGGACATTTTGGTTAATGCAATCAAAGACTAATACCATGATATGAAACATAATTTGGTACCAGAAAAAAATTGAAATCTCACAAATGATTAGTGAATTTCATCAAATAAATTTCAAGTAAAACTAAAAATTTCTACTAAAAAATTTTTTTTATTTGTGTGCTTGTATTCTTGAAAAATGAAAATACTATAAATAATATTGCTACTCCAAAAGTTCATATAATGATGAATTTTCTTTTTAAAACCCAATTCTAGCTGTAATTAATCAAACTTGGACACATTCTTCCTTCATCTGTCCTCTTTCAAATGAGATAATTTTGATATGTCTTTACACTTTGTGTGAAACTAATTTCAATTCTTCTATTGCTACCAATGAATTCTCTGTTTCAGGCTATTCTTCTCTTCTAGCATATATATGAATGTCCTCGGTGTTTCTCTTCAAAGAAAATTTCCCAATTGTAGAGGCAATTTTCTCTAGAGTCACCAGATGATTCTTTCACATGCTTTTGACTTTTGTTATTGCACTTTGTTATCTCTCTCTCTTTTTCTTTATCACTCTCCTTCTTCTCAGGACTAATATGTTAAATAAAATTTCTGATAATATAGAAATAACTCTTTCTCTACATCCATCTGCGAATATTTTTGTGATTTTGATGCTCATCACATTAAGTGGCTTAAGTATTCTAATGTTACTAATGTTGCCAGTATTCAAAATTTCAATTCGTCTCTCAGTTAAATAATCGATTTCTCTACTCGTTTCCCTAATAAATCTGTTAAAGATTCTTTTTTTACTTGATTTGTTCCTTATCTCCTCTCTCAGCTCTTGTAGATCATCGCAATTTGGATCATGCTGTATTATCTATTGATATTTCTCTTGAGTCATTAGAAAGTTACCTCATATTTACAAGAATTCTTTCTGTTACCAGTTTACGGATCGGGATTTAAGATGTCCCTTGGACTGATATTCTTAAATTTCCTATTGAGGATTATGCCACAAAGATTTCTTCTTTAGTTAAAGCTGACATTGATGCTTTTGCACCTTTTCACAAATATTACATTAAACCACAATCTTCTCTTTGGTTCACACCTGTTCAACCGCTATAGCCCATAGGAATCTCTTTTTCTATCAGCATGATAATTTTGATCACAACAGACACCTATTTGTGACTGCTCAAATTGTAAATGTGTCCTCAAAGAGGCTGTTTTTGTTTGCTGATATGAGGTGCTGTATAGCCTCTAACAAGTTTGATTTACACGACTACTGGTGGCTCTGTAATAGTGTGTTAAATAAGAGAAAGTCTTCTATTCCCCCTCTCTTCACTCAATTTGAGGTGATAATATCTTCTGCTGATAAAGCAGAATGTTTTGCTTGTAAATTCTTAAATTTTACTCTTGACTCATTTCTCTGAATATAACTTTGTCTCTGATTTCTGCTATCATTTCTAAATTGGGTCCTCAGAAAGCATGTAGACTTGATGGTGTATCCCTGCAATAGTCCTAGAACACTAACCATCAATTAAAGTTACACCACTACTAACCATGGGTATATCATACCCGATTTTGAAAATATCAAAACAAATATTAAATATAAATCTTTATTTGAAATATTTTACATGCAGGCACTTCAAACTTTGTACTTTGAGTTAACATTAATAGGAACTGAAAAAACATTATTTAGGTAAGAAAATCAGGTACTGAAAATTGTAATTAAAAATAGGAAAATATATATACTATATACCCATGGTTAGTGTTCTAGGGTTAAGAAATGTCTTGCTGCTTTCCTGCTTGTTGGAAATCCTTTTTTGTAGTTTCAGTCTTTAAAAACTTGGCAAATCATCTGATCTTTCTAATAGAAGGACCAGATGATTCTACCACTTTTTGACAAAATACTAGAGGCTCTAATTAATTCTGAATTTGTTAAGCATTTTGTGTCACAGCGGCTTCTTTCAGATAAGTACTGTCTTTTACTTCTCTAGGTCAACTACTGATATGTTAATGATTAATGCTGAAAGATAAGAATAGTGAATGGCTGTTGCTTTGGACACATCTCAAAGGCATTTGACAGGGTTTTTGCATAATGGTCTTCTTCACAAGTTGAAAGGTTATGGCATTTCTGAATGAATTTTCAAACTGATCCAATTTTTCTGATCAAATCATGAAATGAAAGTTTGCTCTTGTCTTAATAGTAAGTCTGATTGGTTCAAAACGGTCAGATTGGCAGATCTAAAAAATGTCTGTTGTTAAATGTGGCAAGGAAGGGCTTGTTAATTTTAATGCTTCAAAAATGAAACTGATCTATTTTACTCATCTGAGAAAACCCTTTTTACCTTCCATTAGCCTGGCTGATGCTAATCTCCAGAAGATTCACTCATTGCACTTTTTCAGACTAACATTTTCAGATGACATGAAGAAGAAAGATTATATTGAATCAATTAAGTCTGCAGCTAAAAAGTTGGTTCACTATGTTGGGCTAGATAATTTTTCTCATTAGATTTTACTTTACATATTTATAAGTCTACCATTCATCCTTGCTTTGAATATTGCTGCCATTCTGGTCTATTGCTCCTGCTATATATTAAGAGATTCTTGATAAAATCCAATGAATCTGCAATGTTATTGGCCTTGAACAGATATCTCGACTTCAGTCTATTTACCACTGCCATAACATAGATTCCCTGTGCTTTTTCTATAAATACTTTCATGGTAATTGTTCTGATGAACTTTTTGCTATGGTACCTAGACTTTATAAATTTGAGTACAGTATTAGATTGGCCATAAGTTCTCATCTTTTTACAGTTGAAATGACTAGATATAACCAAAAGTACTATGCTGCCAGTTTCTACTATCACACTTGTCACTTATGGAATTCTCTTCCAGCTTCTTAGTCAACTTTAACTTTCAAGATTTTAAATGCAATGTCAATTGTTATCTTCTGTTTTCTTAATTCCTTAACAGTAGTTTTTATTATAGTCTCTAACTCGGTAATCTCTTGCATCCTAGTGGCTTTATTGCCTTGCTTGGGGTGAAATGATTAATAATCATTTTATAACATGGATTTGAATGTTTTTGTTTTTTTTTGTTGATTCCAAATTCATAATGCCACTTTTAAAATTTTAAAAGCTTTCAAAGAATATAATGACAGAATCTGATATTCAATATTCGAAGTCATGATGCCCAAGAGATCAAAACTTTTTCTATACAAATTCATTTTCCTGAATGTTTTAGAATTTTAAATAAACTTGTAATTGTAAAGAAAAAGAAGAAAAAAAAACTCTCAGCTTATAGTAGCAACAAACGTCTGCAATAGATTTCTTCTGTCTCTCTACCGTAACACTTGTAGCCAAATCACATTTCAAACGATAGTCCAATGCAACAGGCAAGGTAGAAACAACAAAAATGGGGTCACACATCCAACCTTTACTTTTCACCAGCAAAAACATGTGTTTGTCCACCAAGCTCAGAAAATCTAATCCACTAATCTAATTTTTTTTTTTTTTCCAGAGAGAGATCTTTCTGATTGGTCATGCCATTCAGGGGAGGGAAGAACATTAGCATAGATTCTGGTCCATAATGTAGATTTTTGCTAACTACTTTTTTGGTAATTTTTCCTTGGCAGATCGCACACAAAACACAAACTCTTTTTCGAGGTAGCTGATTATCTCTTTCACTACAAAACTATAGCAAGGAAGTGACACACACACACACACACACACACACACACACTTTGCATGAATCCAGTCATGCCAAACATTCTGTTTTGACAAATAACTGAAAACTGCTTAATTTTATTATGCAAGTCAATGTTTTCAAAATAAAATTGTTATTAACCAACCAATATTGGTAAAAATATCAAAATATATTTATATTAGCACTATATTATATGAATTTCAGGTTTTATCATGCAGACTAAGTAACAAATTATTATTTATAAATAAATCTAAAAGATATAGACCATAAAAATATATTTGATTAACCCATATACCCAAATAATTATTTTACAGGTTAATATGGGTGTCTGGATATTCTATAACCTCCATCCAGTTTCATTCGTTGATTTTGTTGATTTACTGTTTAAGCTTTAACATTACTTGCTATGGTTTTCATTGTTTGCATGAATATACATCTCTTTAATGAGGAACAATGTTCTTCATTAGATTAATATCTGAAGAAACCAAGGGCAATACCATTTAATTTCAGGGTTTGTGAGCATTATTCTGTATGAATATATACTCTTTGACTAAAGGCTTCTTGATTGTGACCTATAGTATCTATCCAAGAACTGCATTTATCTTTAACTATCATTCACTTTGAAGAGACTTATAATTTTACTGCTTACAATTCTAGGCCGAAAACATTACTCTATCTCCTCATTGTTGTTTGTGTTGACTATTTGTATGAAAGATCCAAACTCTAGGCCAACAGGCAGGTTCATCCATCCATCCATATATATATACAAAATATGAAACTAAAACATCAATAACTATACTATCATATATATTGATT